>JAOXYC010200240.1:0-11755 GCA_028565715.1 Phoronis pallida
AGTGACAAGAAAAAACTCCTGAACAGGGGTTTCGGTGATGACTTTGTTCATAGTAATGGTTGACTGGTAGAAAATGGTGGCCTTAAATAACAACATATTTCTGTATTTAAACAAGAAAAACTTATTCTTAATTTCCAGACGGAGGAGTGGGTCAAAGAAGGCAGTCAACTTCTGATGGTTTTAAGTCGTCAGACGACTGAATGCCGCACTCCCGAACACGCTTATCAACTTATGATACAACTAAATAATTACTTAGACAATGGCAGACTACCCCAACAAGAAAGACTGGAGAAAATTACGGTGATGGCCAACAAACTATATGGTAACAATTTTGCTTTATTGCAGACATATTGTGTTTGGAATCTGAAAAAAGTTTCTGACCCATCATGGGACTCAAACCCACGGCAGTTTGCAAATGCTCTATGGTAGAGCATTTGCCTGGATAGCAAACTGCCGTGGGTTCAAGTCCCATGATGGGTCAGAAACTTTTTTCAGATTCCAAATTTATCTATATAGTTAATTGTGGTCACAGCAGTGATCTCTTTAATTATATCCACTTTTCATTCAAGCATATTGTGTTCACATTTACTATTTTTTGCAACTTACTAGAAAATCTCTCTTATGTGGTGGAGGGTCACAATCATTCACTTTCTCCACATAAAACAGTGTTCACTTCAGAAGATTAAGTAGTACTATTAGATTGAAAGTTCTGTCCACTTTTGCGAATTATTGATAATCTTAGCACAAAAGTATTTCGTACACATCCATTTCAACATTTGCCGAATGCCCAGACCAAAAACCATATTGGAGAAATCAAAATGGCTACCATCACTTCATGATTATTCATTATCCTGTAAGATATTAGCATATTTTGCATACATTGTACATTCTTGGGATTTTTAGTGGCTCTTACAAGTCCCTAAAATATATTTCACTTTTCCGTTTCAAGCAAATTGTTGTTATTTTAGTTGCCTAATTTATCAAATGTTTCTATTTCAGGTCTACAAGGCCAGCAACGCATACAACCTCTCATGACTAAGAACCAAGATCTGATGGTCTCATTTGACCGAGCAAATAAAGAGATTTCTACACTCAAGACGAACCTACAAACACCACAACAGGTGAGATCACCAAACTGTATTGTTTGTTTACTGTATAATGAAAACAATTGCCAGACGTTGGCACGAATCTTGTAACAATAACTAAACTAGTTGGAGTACAGTACAATTTAATAAAAGTTGAATATAAATAACAACTGTTTTCAAGCGTGACATGTTTCGACGGGTACAACCATTCTCGTCAGAAGTTTATTGATAAGTGACAAACTAGCCCTGAGGCTGCATACAAAACTTATGTCACTTATCAATAAATGTCTGACAAGGATGGTTGTACCCGTTGAAACATGTCACGCTTGAAAGAAGTTGTTATTTATATTCAACTTTTATTATCACTTGTTAGCAACAGACCTTTTTGAAGGATTATTTTTGACAGTAGTTTGATTTTAAAAAGTCTTCTTTCTAATAACATCATGGACAATACTAAGAACAGGCTTCGTCAATATTGCAAATCACAAAACTAGATTAAAAAACCGAAGAACCAAAATCTTATTTTTAAGCAATTTTGTTTTCTTCAAGTATTCATGTGTAAAAGTGATGGATTTGTAATGAAAAGGGTGAAAATTTGGCAGGGTTGAAACCCTTTAGACAGATAAACCTTATCGCTAGCGTTGCAAATTAGCAACCCCTTCTCTTTTGTAATTTTATAAATATTTCACATTCTCAATTGTTTTCCCCAGGATGTTGTCGACAGTGTAGACGTCGTGATGCGTGAGGCACCACAATTCTCCAATCAGGTGCTAGAACACATGCATGTGACCCATGATGTCAGGGTCACTGAGACAGTCACAGAGCGTACTATGTCAGAGCCAGTCCCTATGTCAATTCTGCCTATTGTCGAGATTCAAGTCCCTAGATTTACTAAGCACCTCAAGAACACAGAAATTTTCGAAGGCGAGAGGTGAGAAGCGAACACATTAAATAATCAGTAAAAAAATCATCTGATGGGTTGATTACTCCAAGTTCTTTGTTCACTCAGTATTTTATTATTATATTTTCCATCGCCTTTCACCATCTTTGTCAAGTACTGGAATGAAGACATGGTTGGCGGGAAGAGATTAATCGCCTTTTTTGTAATTGAGCGAAACTTTTTTATAACAACATGGACAATACTAAAAACAAGTAGGTTTGTCAAAATTGTAAATCTCGAACTACAAAATGGAAGAACGAAAGTCATTTTCAGCAAATTTGTTTCTAGATATTATTGGTTTCATCATATTATTAGTTTCCCCCTATCACAATGTCGCCTCAAAATATTGTAAAGTTTAAAATGTTTTTTAATCACTCAGGAAATCATTTTAAATATAAATTCTATTTTAGGTTTGTTTTCGAATGTCGTGTAGACAGTAAGAACAGTGTGCCGAATATTGAATGGTTTAAAGACAGTTTGCCCGTTCAAAGTCCAGATTACGAGCAGAAGTTCTTCGATGGTACTGCTACTCTAACCATTGAGGAAACATTCTCCGAGGACACGGCACGTTACACATGTCGCGCGACAAATGAGGCGGGAAAGGATGAAACCTCAGCTGAATTGAGAGTAGTCGGTAAGTTTTTTAAAAAAAGTTTTACAATTCTGTGTTGCCATCTTGCAATGGCTATATTGCCTTGCAGGAAAAAAGTCGGATGGATTCTTATTAATAAATTAACTTTCTCCTGAAGACGTTTCTAATAGATCATCAACTCTGTTGGGAGTTTTGAGCTTTAATCTGCTAAATTATCATTGGGTTTACTGGTGGGAAAATATTTCACTGCCTTTTTTTCGCATGCACAATAATTTAAGCTTCGTTTTTGGTGGAGGGCACTTATAGTATGCACAGTATTCTAAATCTAACAAATATTTTATTTAACTTTTAAATTTAAAACATCAATTGTGAGCTGAAATTCTTATTTTCTGTCTCCCCTAAATTTTCCTTTTCGCATTAACCTCTTCACGCCTCTCACATTAATTTACAGAAACACGCCACAAAATAATCCCGCCCGATTTCACCAAGAATCTCAAGTCCACTGAGGCCAACGAGGGAGTGCCCGTCGCATTCGAGTGTCATGTGACCGGCACACCGACTCCCTCTATCTCGTGGTACAAGGACAACACCAATATAGACAACTCGCCCGATTATGTGATCACACAAATCAACGGCACGAATTGTCTTAAAATACGCAGCCTTTCAAAAGAGCATGAAGCTCGGTACACATGCCGCGCTACGAATGCCGGGGGCGAAGCTGCGTCAACTTGCCGGCTCTCTGTTATATGTAAGCAACCATTTTTCTCTTTGCATGCTTTTACTTACAATGCACCTTCAATCTTTTGAACTTTTCGCTATCTTTTTGACTTTGATTTTCTGAAAATCTTTTCTGCAAAGAGACCAATCGCTATACTTTTGACGTGAATTCAAGCGCGCCGTTCTAAATGTTCATTATTGCTAAAATATTGACTGCAGAAGAGATGTATGTGACCTGATAGCAAAGTCATCTGAACCATCAGTAAATAACAAAGTTTACATCCTTCAAAGTGTGCCAGAACACAATGTAGGGTAAACTAAAATCCCACAATTTGTGACGTCATTAAGAGGTGTATATTAGGACTTGAAATCCTATTGGAAGATGAGTCAACTACTTGAGAATAGATCCTACACTTAATGGAGGAGCCATTTTCTGTTGTATGAGTAACTTGAAATAGAAAAGCAACATGCCGCATGTTGCTTTTCCACTTGTTTTTGGATGAAATAGGCACTCCAGGATAGGATGTCTTGCCGTCGGCAGAACCGAGAAATCAGTAACCCGTAAGGGGAGTCAAAACTCCCATCGCTTGTTTGCACACTGTCTAGCAAACTAGAGATTGTATTTTTTCCCCCGCATTCCCTGCATAATCATCATTTTAATAACATTATCATCTTGGTGCTTTTTGATATGATAAATCTTTTCAATGCCCATTGGTTTTTGGACATGTTAATGTTACTTAAATTATATTGCTCTTGACTTTCTCATTCTCTCGTTCTGTTGAAAAGAAGTTTCTTATCAGAAACCTCTGCTGTATGTCCTGAAAAGGAAGTCAAGTCTGGTCCCAGCTTTAAGTCTTAAACATATTTATGAAACAGATTACTTCACAAATAGTCACGACTTGTTGACATTATAACACACCAGCTAGTCAGGTGAAATAGATATGATCATACCTTTCACTTTCACTGTTTACTATTGGGATTATTTTAACCTTGTTTTAAGATCAAACACCATGTTTGGATTTGGTATTTGTGATTAATGACATATCCATGGTATATTTACCTGTGGGTTTAAAGGGACTGTCTCTCACATCTGGGTTGGGGTTTATTGGAGGTGTGACCCTCTGGGCAGAAACACGTTTCAGTAGATTGTGCAAAAAGGGTGTCAAAACATGGATCTGAAAAAGTTATTGATAGAAAATCGTTCTGCCAAAAAGGATTAATGGACTTTAAAATGGGAAAAGGAACATGTGACAATATACCTTTGCTGTAACCTATTTGAGGAATTGACTCAACTGTGCATCTTTTTCTGAAATTAAGGATTGTTTCCAGAGTGCAAACATTTCTCTGGTGAAACTTTTCCGACATTTAAAAATGTTGATGGAAATTTTATTTCTTCCAATCAGTATGGGACATATGACATGATAAACTGCATGTGACCATATTTATGTGTGAAGAATGCATGACAATGAAATTGCAAAAAAATATTTATCAGTAATGTCTGTGCTGCGCTCTATTGGTTGATATTTGAATCATGGGTGGCGTTACTTCCTGTTGCTCATGTTGTTGTGGCCGTTCTCTCATTTTAGCCGGCAAGAAGCCCGTCTTCATTGAGCATCTCAAAGATGCGTCCGTCCAAGAAGGTAAACCAGTCGAGTTGAAATGTGCATACACAGCATCGCCAGCGCCAACTATTGGCTGGTTGAGAGGAACCCAACCCATTGTAGAGTCCAGCGTGTTCAGGGTAAGATTCACTAAATATCTTTGATAAATTGTCATGATCTTTATATTAAAACAATTTTAAAATGAACAGAGAATGGTGTTTGTAGGCACCCAACCTATTGTAGAATCCAGCGTGTTCAGGGTAAGAGCCTTTCAGTTTTGTATTGGAAATTAGTATCCTGTATCATCAGATATGAAAGCTTTGAAAATAGTAACAATGTTCAGCGCAGTGAATGGTGAAATGTGTGTCAAAAATGGTTTTAGTACTTATGTCTCAGAATTGTTTTCTAATTGACCCCTGCAGAAGCTGTCAATTCCAATCAATTCAGCAGTAAGACTTAAATAATTATAAATTTAACTCATTTGTCAAGCTTTTACTATTTTGATATTTTTATTGCTTTATTGATTGTCTTTCATCCACATTTTCCGCAGAAATTTTTTTTTTCTTTCCAAATTTAGATTGTATCCCAACATAACTGGACTTGGCTGGAAATTTAGTTAATAAGTTTCTTTCATCCACATAATTACCTGACTATTTTGTGCAGCAAATTGATTTTTTATTTTTTCCAAATTTAGATTGTATCCCAACACAATTGGACTAGGCTGGAGATCCGTGAAGCCTATCCTGAGGATACCGGCACATATAGTTGTATTCTACGCAACACCGCTGGGGAGACCCGGTCATCATGTCAGGTAAATGTGGAGGGTCTCTACACCAGCGCCAGCGAGGCTGACCTGACATCTGATGTGGATGCCGAGCCAGTGCCACCAAGGTTCTTGCAGCCACTGCAAGATAGGGAGGCAATGGAAGGCAACCGTGTGAGACTGGATTGTGTCATTGTTGGACATCCTGAACCAGAGGTAATGGTAATTTACTGGCACTTCAACTCAATTTCCAAAAGTTCAATTTCCAATCTGATTTGCAGAATGATTGTGAGCAAAAGTTTAAAAAAGATGTAAAATTCATAATTCATCTCACTAGCTCAATGGTTTTGTGCGAGACCTTGTGTAGTTCATGTATGACGGAATGGTTTTATTTTTGCCTTTTAATCCTGGAGTTGATATGAATAAATGTTAAAACCAATAAAGTAAGTCCAGAAATAGATTAACTTAATTGACATTTGTCCTTGTACTATTTGCTGGTCTTACTTGATAAAGTTTGTCAATAATTCATTATTTTATTGCTAACATCAAAGGTGCCGGCCACTATTTTCCAATTGTTTTACAAATATTGTGATTCTTCCAAAATGTTCACCTTCATTTTCAATTTGCAGGTAATTTGGTTCAAGAATGCACAGCCCATCAAAGAATCCAAGGATATTCAATTACTCTTTGAAGGTGATCGTTGTACGCTGATCATCAAGGAAGCGTACTTAGAGGACGCCGGACTCTATAAATGTACGGCACGTAACAAACGTGGAGAGATGAGTAGCCAATGTAAGCTACATGTGGAACGTAAGTTATTTTGTTCTTTGTTTATTTTTCATACTACAGTATTTTCTAAGCTAAACACTGTCTGAGTATAGTTCTGAAATGCTTAAAAATGTGGCACCTTCACAATATTTGCCATAATTGTTTGACTCACTCACTAAACCGGTTTCTTATTTTTGACTTTATGTGTACTGAAAAGTTTGGGATTCAAGCATATTGAGTTAGTTCCTTCACTTTGAAGAAGACCTTAATATAATTTTGAGATTTATTTCAATTATTGTGCAAAGTGGTAAATATTTGTCCTTGATATAATTCTATTGCTAAATTTGAAAAAAATTCTTGAAATTTTTATCAGACCTATGGCTTATTTTGACTTTTTTACTAAATGTATTCAAAATAAGGTTCCTCCCAGTCTCTCAGTTTATATTTCAGCCTATTTCTATCCCCAGACAGACAAACAGTAAACAATTTACCCAATTACACTTAATTTGACATAATGTTAACTATCCATGTTCCATGGCTAATTTACATCAAACATAAACAAAAGAATATCCACACACTGTAAATAGAGTTTAACAAACTATTTAGCTCTTTTGCTACACAGCTTTTGAGTATTTCAGTTCTACTAAAAAATTCAGTGCAAGTTTCATGGCCAATTGAAATAAATGACCCAGTATCAAAATGCTGAAAATAGATTGGGGAATTGGGGAAACTAGTGGCTTGGAATTATATGTGCGCTAGCGGCGCAGGTTCGAGTTTTTTTCTCAGCATAGGAGAGTCTTTCACCCCTATCAGGTCAGGGGTGAGGGGATATGGGATTCTGAATCCATCACTTTCCAGGGTGGGGGACATGCTTATGAAAAATAGATCTAAACAAATCATTTATCTCTCTTGCATGAAAAACCTATAAAAAAACTTATTTACTTAAATGATATAATAGTTAAATATCCATGTTCAATGGCCCATTTACATCAAACATCAAAGTATCTAAAACTGTAAATAGATTTAAACAAATCAGTTCACCTCTTTTGCTAAACAGCTAATAAGCAACCCAATCCATCATGTTTTGTAATTTGACTCAAAATTCAACAAACCATTAACTCCTACATGCTCCCTTAAGGGGTCACTGTTTATACTGTTGGGTTCAACTCCATGTAAATTTATGTCTCTGGACTCATCTCCTCACTCGAGGCTCTCTCTGGTCTTTTCACTTGAGGCTGTGTTGCTATTCCAGTAACCATTGCGAGCGACACATCAGCAGGACCTTCTCTCTCTTGGATTAAATTGAAACTGTCTGGTTAACAGTGCACAGTTTTCTGGAATTTCCAACGGTTTCCAGTAGTTTCGGAAAAGTTTCCGACAGTTTCCAGGAGATTTTTTCGTATTTTCTGCAACCATTTCATATTGCTTCAAGGTAATATTAGTGCGGCGTCGAGAAAATATTTGTCTTCGAGATTGGGTGATTGGGAATGGAAGAGTTAGTCTTGCCCATGGGAAATTGATGTTTCACTTTTAAAATCAAATGGCATTGTGTCCGTCATTGTTTTTGCCTCTAGTTGATGAATTTGGATGCTAGGTGGAGACAAATGTTTGAAAGCTAACAAATTTATTCATCTTTGTTTGCAAGTGAGAAGCAACAGGATTTAATGGAAACACACCGATTATCAATTTTACAATGTTTATTATTGAATTTGTGTTTTCTCTTTTTGCAGCCATCAGTGAATTAAGTGATGCGGCCACAAGCCAACAGCCAAAGGAACTACCACCAAAGTTCCTACAGCTGTTGAAGGATACGGACACTATCGAGGGACAAAAGGTGCAGTTTGACTGCCGAGTCACTGGACAACCCCAACCCAAAGTGTCCTGGTACAAAGATAATAAGATTATCGACAAGAATAAAGAATTTGAGGTGAGGTTTATTCATTTTTGATGCCATGGATTGAGGGCTTGTACATAGCCATTAAATTCTTATTTTGGTATAAAACATAATCTGCGATAGTATACTTCCTTGTGAGTTTTACCATGGCTTGGAGAAATGTTTAGTTAGAACTAATACTAACTTACGACTTTTTTTGTTATTCAGCTACATATGGTGTAAAAAGTAAAGTCATATGTGGGCAAAACTCGAGCCATTTGTTGTAGATTGTAAATGATAAAAAATAGTGTCTTAGTCTTGCCTAAGTCAATTGTATAATATCTATTATTGCATAGTTATGGGGATGTAAAAAGGATAAATTATTTCATTTATTCATTTTCGTTGTCTTTCAGTTTGTAAATAATGGAGATCTCCATTCACTCATCATTCAAGAGGTTTTCGCCGACGACACAGGAACGTTCCATGTGAAAGCCTACAACAAAGCTGGCGAAGCTAAATCCTACGCAAGTCTTTGCGTAAATCCGGAGAAGGTTTCTGTTGCTGAGGCTAAAGCTAAGATGATGAAAATGGCCGAAGCGCCATCAAAACCGTCGTCACACCCGCCAGAGTTCAAACAGCTGTTCACGGATCAGCGTGTGAAGGCTGGTGATGTAGTGAAGTTTGAATGTATAATTGTTGGGAGCCCAAAACCAAAGGTCAGTTTGGGTTGTGGTCCAAAAAATCCCTTAAAAATGTTAACTATTCATTCTATAAACTAAGATAACTTAAAACCTTTATGGTAAGTACTGTCAAGTTAAGGATGATGGTCTACTAAGTGTTTATACAGATGTTGCCAAATGAAATACCTCTCAATGTTTATATGTTTAAAGGTTATACATTTCAAATTCCTAGTTTGTTGATGGAGAACCAGTCCTTCTTTGTCTACAAAAAAAATGTTATTTAAGAGAATGCTTTGAATTCCAGGTTTCTTGGTTTGTTGGTGGTGAACCAATCGTCTCCCCTGATTACCAGATCAAAATGGACAGAGATAGACATTGCCTTATTATACCTGAAGTATTTGATGAAGATGCAGATCGATTCACCGTTGTGGCTGAAAATATGTGCGGCAAAGCAAGCTGCTCTGCAATGTTATATGTTGATGCAGATGATGTTGATGGCCCACATCATAAACGACAAGACATTGTTGTGGACCATGTGGCAGCACCACCTCCACCAGCAGTGCAGAAGCTACCAGAACAGCCAGTTGGTGCTGGCATGACAATGGCACCATCGCCGCGAGTTGAGGTACCAATGGAGGTCCAGGAGCAGCCTGTTGCTCCAGTATGGAAACCCAAGCCGCAGGCTCCTGTATTTAAGCCAATGAAAGTTCCATCACCGCTTCAGCCGGGGCCAGATTCTCCTGACCTGACGGTTGAACCTGCTGTGGAAACTATGTGGAAACCACCGCCAACACAGGATGAATGGAAACCTGTATCTGTACCTAAACCAGCGCCAAGTCCCGTCATGGAGGCCCCTATGGTCCCCGTTGTTGTACCAAAGGCTGCTGTGGCACCAACCTTTCCACAGGAAATGGAACAGGATGAGAAGCCTCAATCTCCTGAGCTGACGGTTGAGCCTGCTGTAGAAACCATGTGGAAACCCCCACCAACACAGGACAAATGGAAACCAATATCAGCACCCAAACCTCAACCGAGTCCAACTTTTGTGGCTCCAGTTGAGGCACCAAGAGATGTGTTCCTTCCTCCAGAGCAAGAACAACTGCAACAACAGCAATGGAAACCCCAGGCACAAAATGCCCAATGGAAGCCAGTTTCTGTTCCACAACCAAGACCTGTTGCTCCTGCTCCTGTGGAACCTATCAAAGCTTCTCAAGCTGCGGTGCCACCAGCACCGACGTGGACAGCACCGGCATTAAGGAAACCTTCCCCAGCGCCGGTTGCTGCCCCACCAGCGCCAGTGTGGAGGCCACAAGCACTATCACCTCAACACGCGCCACCCGCACCGATGTGGAAAGCTCCAACACAGTCACCACAACCTTCTCAGTGGAGACCTGTGACACCAACCAAGGTGCCAGAGAAACAGATGGTTCCTGCTTATCAAGCTCCTCCGCCTGTGAAGCAGAAACCTTCAAAACCAAGGTAAATTTTATTAAGTCATAGCAATATAAATACTGAAGAAACGTTTATGCAACAAGTTGAAAATAATTCAGATCTAAAATTAACATTTTTTTCACATGCTCTTGTAATCAGTTAAGCCTGTTAACTTGTTTACACTCAACAAAGCACAAATTGTTTCCCTTTCACAATGAATGAAGATATTACAGTTGAGCGAACTTAAAATTTTGGTACATATTATATTTCAAAGACAAAGTCATTATCTACCATAACCAAAAAATCAAATTTAATTTCTTTCCACAGTGCAATGAATGGTGACGTGACTGTCACCGACCAGTTCTACCAGTCTACCATGATGAAGAAGGTAGAACAAACGGTTGAACACCACAAGTTCAAGCCGATGGAAGTCCATGTGAAACTCCCGGTGCCGCCAAAGTGGAAGGAGCCACTCAAAAGTATCGCCGTCATGGCTGGGTCCAAAGTGACTTTCAAGGGACTTGTATCTGGTAAGCAGTTTTCTATCATGAATATTATTCGATTTTTTTGTCTCGATTCATTAAAGCAATTTTAATTTAAAATTTAAAAAGTCCAAGCATAGAATAGATAGGACACAATTTCTCTGGTTTTGAAGACTTGATTTGGTAAAAACTATCATTTTGGTAAAACATTCTGTTTTAAATGCATTTTTCAATTCATCATGGATAACTATGAATTTACAGACCAGATGCGCAGTGTAGTTATTGTCTTTCCATGATAATGGGCGACCTGAGAACAGTGGTATTACCTGGGCACACCTCATTCACTCCTGTTGTCTAATGGGCAAATGGCCGCGAACATACGGGTCATTAAACCGCTTGAGATAACTGCAATGAATGGAGGTGTGCCCGGGTAATAACACTGTTATCGAGTCGCCCATTGATTTAATTGATAACATATTTTTAGGATTTTTCAGTGTTTCCTCTTATTAAATTTTTGTTGGTTCAATTTTTCCGCTATGAAAATAAAATTTATATATTCCACAGGCAAGCCCGAGCCCAGTATTAAATGGTATCGTGAGGGAAGAGAGATCCCTTCTGTATCCGACTTTGAGATTGAACAGAATAATGGCTGGGTGTCTCTTTCAATCCCCGAGGTGTTTGACGAGGATGCTGGCAAATTCACCTGTGTCGCTCGTAACCAAGCAGGAACGGCATCAAGCAGTGCTGAGCTGGTGGTCAAAGGTAGGAAAATGTTGAAATTTAAAGTTATACATCGCTGCTTAGGGATGCGAAATTATCAACT
>JAOXYC010200462.1:0-11750 GCA_028565715.1 Phoronis pallida
TAATGGTTTATCACATGACAAGAACTTTGTAAAGTTAAAGCACAACTGGTCACCAGGGGCGAGTTAAGTATGGAATTTTACATGCAACAGACTGGTCAAGACCACATTTTGTGTATATAAAATCAGTTTTTAACAATATGCCGTTCTATACTATATAACTGGTCAAACCAGAACTTAGGCTTTAGTTCTGTCAACCCAGTATCCATTGTATATGCAGCAAATGAAGCTTTCTATAAATGTCGACAAAGCAATTTTTGTTACTATTGTTTATCTTTTATCAAAATACCTTTGAGATCCTCATGGACCACCTGTTTGCTGTGAAGATAAGATAGAGCCTCAAGAATTCTTTTCAAGAAGATGAGGCTTTGTTTCACACTCAGTTTGTGTTGCTTATCAACCAGATTTTGCAGCGATCCACCATCCATATACTCCATGAGCAAATTGATGTTCGTGCCAGTGCTGAAGGCTCCATAAAGCTTAACTATTCCTGGGTGGGAGAGGCGGATCCAAAGTAGTAATTCATCCTCTTTATATCGAGACAAATGCATCTGGAATTTGGAAAAATAAGCTTGTTGAGAAATTGATTAAATATCCCAGTTATGGACCTAGGTAACAGGTAACAATTCTATACATTATTACCTAGGCTTCGGAAGTCTTCACTCTAGTGCCATCTCAATTCCGGGGGAGCACACTAGCGCTCCGCCATGAAGGCGTCTTCATGCTGATTCAGTCACATTTACCACCACTTTTCCTAGCATGGTACCCAATGCTGCCAGCTGGGTTCGAGTCGTGGATCTCTGGGTTAAGAGGCACAGGCTTTCTACCACTAAGCCACCAGCACCCCAAAATAATACTTATATTGTATGCAGGGCAAAAAGTTCATTCCTGTGGCATTTTGATTGAACAATAAACAGTAACTGACAAGCTTCTACCGTAACAATTGTCTCATCAAGTTCTATTGACATTGGTTCAAAGTAATCTCAAATTTGTAGCTAATTTCATTTCTGATAGAATTATACACTATTTATACCTCTTTCCTGCAAAACTGGAATCCGGTGGTTAAGTCTTGACAAAGATAACATTGGCCAGAAGTACCACTGCCCAGAAATCTTATAACCACATAGTGTTCCCCTTCTCTGTACTGCCCGTTGCGCTGTCCACCAACACTGACCACTGACGCTAGGTCTTCAGAACCAAGACCTTCACTGTGACTCAGAACAATCATCTGGAGAAAGCAAGCAAGTGAGTTTTAATAATAATCAACATCAATGCTGTGATGAAAATTAATTTTTATAAAAACAATCAGGATACTGATAAAAAACACTTAACATTCAGTGTACTAGGCCAGTCTGATGAATATGCTGTATCAGCCAAGGAGTCTGGCGACCTAAGTTGGTGGGTACTTGCGTATTCCCCCTTTTTGATGTTAGTGAGTACAAATAAATATTAATGTAGAGATCAGTTTTTCTATTCAGAAACAAAATCAGAAATTGAAAACAAATTGTAAGCAACTATCGATTTAGATTACCTCTCTGAACTGGGCGAGAATGATTCCATTATGGCAGTCATCTATAGCCAACCCTTTTGCAACTTCAGCCTTGAAATATGTCCATTGCTTAGCCACACTTGAAATGTGATTAGGCATTCCATAGTCAACAAACCCGATGCCACGCCAGGTTCTTTCTGACTGATTTACAGGGAGTGACTGCCGGCGGCTTATTCCAAGACTACCTGGTCGTTTAGGTCGCACACTTCGCAGGCCTGGGCTTCCGGGAACGTCCTCAACGTGACGCCTAATGTTGGACTCTGAGCTTGGTTCAGTCGAGGGATGGGATGTCTCATCCTCAGGAATCGGACCTAGTGATGATGGTTTTCGTCTTTTGTAGAATGATGAAACATCATTCCCCGTAAGCGCCATGTTTCCCATTTGCTCTGTGATGGCATCAACCCCAGCAGTTGGTAATGGCTTAGCTAGACCCAGAACACGCCCAAGAAACACCTTGACATCACTAAGAAATCTTAACTTCTGATGATGATCAAGGGCATCGACATCTGAACATCTGAGTCGCTGGCACAGTGGACAAGTAAAACCATTTCTTGGAGCGCACACCCTGACATGATGACGCACCATGATGAAGACATTGTCACAGAATTCACAGACCTGATCAAGACACTGACACATATGGCTAATCATTCCATTTAACAGGAAACACAGATAGCAGTGCCATTCTTGTACAACAATACCACCAAGCTGTCTCTTGAAACAGATGTCAATCATCACCAGGGCCTGGTAAGAGTCCTCATCACTTTCTTCTTGTGCCTGAAAGTAAACAACAGGTTAGGATATGTTGTTTTTGTTTCAGGATTAAATGCAAGAATATTTGTTTGTACTGTGGCACAAATAAAGACAAATAATTTTTTTTACTGATTTTTGGCTACCAACTAAATTCAATTGTGTGAACAGAGTTATCAAACACCCTTTTGTAAAACAAAAGCTTCCTACTGGGCGAAAGTGATTAATTTGAAGACAGAAAAAATTTGAATGCTTGATCAGGTATTGGTAGCTCAGTTAGTACAGCTCCTGTCCGGGCAAATGAAAGACCTGGGTTCCACTCCAGATATTTTCTTTCTTTTCAACTATTTACTGTTGTTTATTCACCAAAGATAAAGATCATGATATTTAATAAGATAAATGCAACCATTCAAATATAAGACTTGAACGCATATTGATTCTGGCATACCTACTATTCTGACAAATAGAAATTTCTGTACAATTTTCCGTTCTGGCTCTGTTTACTTTATAATTGTTCTCAGAAATGTCTTACCGAACCAATGAGTTGTAAAGCCTTATCCCAATCTATATCTTTGTGGTCCACGTCATCAGTGCTATCATTGTCAGCATCCTGAACACAAGAAAGATCCTACTTAAGTACATAATGTAAAGGTAAATAATTTCTTAAAATAAACAAATTAGATCAAATGTTTGCTTTAGAAATCAAGACTTCTTTTTTTGATGGTCAAAATTTTAACACTGTATATAGTGGAAGTTGAGTAAAAAATCTGTCATTATCTCAAAATGTTTCTATTTCACTGACTTTTTTAATGAAACAAGATGTCTTGGCAATACATAAAGATACTCTCTCTGCATTGGTCCCAATCTGGCGTCAAATCGCAAAACGGTGATTTGAGAGCTTTTGTGTCTGATATAAACTAAACTTAGAGTAGGTTTGACTTTTTATCGGATGGATACAAAGCTCTCAAATCACCCCTTACAGATTTCTTTACTCAGATGCAAGTAAGTTATGTTCAACAAAGTACTCGTACACAAAATTTCTATTATTTCCCAGTCCAGTTCGGATTTTTTCTGTCTTTTCGAATTCACAAAATTTCTAGTTGATTTGCATTTTGACAACGGATTTGAACCAACACAGAGAGAGTATCTTTAATGAGAAAATTTGATCTCTGTTGGTAGATAAATTACCCCACTGCCATTTTGTTTCCTGGTTTTTATCTTTGGTCTGACAACCCCATCTGCAGGGACATCTTTCATCCATTGGTCGCCATCCCCTTCCCCATCCCCATCACCACCACCTCCTCCGTTCGACCCTTGTCCCCCTACTGCACCACCCCCTTTATCACATGGGGTACTAGCTGAAGTCTGGTGACTAGCTTTACTTTGTCCACTGCACTCGCCCTATAAAATCAAAATTCAATTTTTAAATTTTCAGCCGCTGATATGATTTTTCAGCAATTGACAATTCAAAATAAATACTAGCATTTCTTCCCATTAATTTCTCTCAATTTGAATCTGGATGTCTTTACTTTTGTTAATATTTCACATTAAACCATTTATACTAATTCCATCATATTATTTCACACACTGTTTTCTCATAATCTTGTATCACCTAATCCTATATTGAGGTTTTATTATTTGTTGTAAATCAGACACAATGCTTCTTAAATAAAAATAACCTACTTATAGATATTAACTGATTTTGGATAAAAAGTTTGTCACATGACTTTGGATTATCCAATCAGTGTTAATGGTTTTATCTGACATTACCATTCATGTATCTGACTGTCAGATAAGAATCAACTCCTACACAGTCCAATATTCAAACATGGTAAATTGATGGTCATGACTATAGACTATACTCACCGTTTCACTGCTTTCACCTTTGTCATTACTATTTGCG
This sequence comes from Phoronis pallida, assembly GCA_028565715.1. Lineage (NCBI taxonomy): Eukaryota > Metazoa > Phoronida > Phoronidae > Phoronis > Phoronis pallida. The sequence continues at coordinate 4,197 of JAOXYC010200462.1, forward strand.
AGCGTTTCTTGTCGTAGGCTCTTATATTCTTTGCCTGTTGCTAAGCTGACTTCATTCACTGTCAATAGAAATGAGCAATGAACATACAGAAGTGTCTTAATCTGAAGTAACAAAAACACTGTGGATAAAACTTAAGTAGGTCAAAAAAGAAAATAGAATTGAAATCTTTAAAAATTCCTGGAAATCGTTCTTTCCAATTTTCATATACTTTTAAATTTAGGAACTGAAGATTGTTGAAAATATATTCACTCAAATTTCTTCACAAAAAAAATACCTGACGGTTAGCAAATAATCATTTATAAATGACCCATAAGAAACCACGTTAATTTAGGTCAATGCTACCATGAAGCTAATTTAATTCACAATTCCCAAAAAATGTTACTGGTCAAATGATTTCATAAAGATAACATGAAAGTGTTTTGGACCATTTTCTGTTGTAACCTGTCAAATTTATAACAATGTCAATAAAGGTAAGATCTATTGCACTGTTTAACAGGTTGTGAAGACGCCGGGTTTAATACATATTATTCAACTTTCCCCTAAAACACCTGTAGATAATTTTTTTATTCTTTTTGACATTTAAATTACAAACTTTTTGCCAGCCTGTGAATAAAGCCCAGAAAAAAGTAAGTGATTGAAAAAGAACGCAATTACTTTAAAAGATAAAAATACCTGTAACACCTTGGAATGTGACACGTTTGGTCAATGGTTTCTCAAAATTTTCAAAACAGACTTTTTTCCCAAACAAACCACCAAAGATTCCCGCTGAAATAACCTGCAAAAAGCATAACATATTTATCTAATAGTTTTTGATTCAGCCAGTTATTTCAAAAACAGCATTATCATGCTATAAATTTAAACCTAAAAACAACAGCAATGTTATAAATTTCAATTTATTTGACTAATTTCTCCACTAGAAAACAACATTATGAAATGAGAAATTCTAGTCTCCCTTTCTTGTTAGCTGGGTGAGCATACTGAGCCATTGCACCAAGGTTTTTTTTTTCTGTATTTCAAATTAATTTAAATCAGCACGAAAGTCTAAATTTTACCTTGTTATCGGCACACTGTTTGTCATCGGCACACTGTACTGTTAAGTTTGTTTCTTGCATTTCTGACACAGTCCTGACTCAGTTGATTAACTGAAAAATAATATAAAATTTGTTAATTGGAATATTCAACTACTGAATTTTCAATACATGGTCATTAGAAAGGTTGTCATATTTGCTTGACCTACATCCATTAATAAAATCCGACTAAAAAACCACTGAAACCACACTGGGGTCAATCCAAAATATGTTAACAAGAAAATAAGCTTCAATACAAAGACAACACCACATACCCCTCTCACATATTTGAACAGAAACAAACAAGGAAGTAAAAAATTAGTTGAATTATGCATGGTGAACAACGATCACCAAAAAATTTAAGCCATAAAAAGTTAGGTTAAAGCAATGTTTTCTTGAGTATAGAACATTACCACTGATATCTGAGGAACTCTTTTTTCAAATAAAAGATAAAAACTAATTCATCTCAACATTCACTATTGACTATGGTATTTCCTCATGCTCATTGACGTATTTGGGTTTTCCCAATCGTCATATACCGTATATACAAAAATGGCGGACGTGCAAAATGGCCTTCTGTAAACAAAGTCAACAGTGGCCGAATACCCTAGATAAGAAAGCAAATTTGTACTCCAACTAAACACTTTTCACCAAAACAGTCATGACATTTGAAACGTACCTATACAAAACCAAATTACCTTGGAGAGGTAAAGCATAAAAAGCACCAGTCCACAACAGAAGAAACATAAAAATGGTTCACTATAACAATTGTTTGATAAACATCACCTGACTCAAACGTCACTTCATATCCTGTTTTTGCAAGGCGCAGGTCTGATAACAGCATAATGACAATATTTGCTTAGGCCTATTATCCAAAACTATACCGTACATAGAAAGCTTTTAAAAAATTTAATGCCTGTAAAAATTGCAATACTTTATTTTTGTATATGACAAAAATGTTAATTGCTCAATAAACATCGTTGCAGTTGTGCAACAAAAAATAGAAAATGAAAGTGAAACCAGGTCTGCTTACGGTAAATGAATCATCAAAAACTGATAACAAGCTGATTGACTTTGTTTTCGTATCCGTGCACCCCTTGACTTGGTGCAGACAAACTTGACAAAACAGCAAAATCTATTTTGGGTTTTACAGAGTTAACTTTTAAACCTTTAACGGAGCCATATAAAAATAAAACTTATGAACTCTGAATAGAGACAAGTGGAAAATAGCTTATTTTGAATCATGAAATGTTCAAAAAGAATCTAATGACCCAATTTTTGGAAAACAATCGTCAAAAGAACTTAAGAATTTTTTGACACATCAAAAGTTGATTTAACTGTTTTTTCAAAAAAAGTTGAATTCCATGGTTTTAGGAAGTGACATTTATTATCAATTATTCAATTGCCCAAGCCAATCACAAAAGAAGCCATTCAAAAAAAACAGAAACTAAAAACCACCAGTTCACCATATTCAAAAAATCACATATTTTGCACATTCTACCAAAAAACCATAAACATTGTGATTTTAAGAGCTAGACACAAATTTGTCAATAATCAGATAAGAGCTTAATCCGACTGAAGAATGTTAACTAGATATCAAGAAATGAAAAATATTTCTAAAAACACTTCCTGGTTTAAATTTATTTTTCAACATTTTTATTATGTACATTATTTGAGCCTGGGATTAAGAACTAACAATTAACAGAAAAACAGAATTTCTTCATAAATTATGTAAACATACCCTAGAGCCTTTATTTTAACTATTGCTTTGAATTAATGTAAATGAATTCAAATTATCTTACTAGTCTATAAAAAGCGGTTAAAAGACGTAAATCCAGTATAAAACAATATATTCTTTGATAAAAACCCAAACGGTTTTGATCACCAAATTTTAACCAAATTATCTTAATATTTTAAACCAGATTGTTGCCATATATACGACATGCTTGAAAAATGTCAAATGTTTCCTAGCAAAAAATTGCTCAAAAAATGTTGAAATCAAAGATAAGGAACTCCGATCATCTTTTTTTGTAACCTATTAAAAAGGTAAACATTACCAAATATAAAAGCTTACATGAAAGTAATTCACCTGATCTGACCAGTGACCACCACAGAGATAGGGGTCCAAATGGCCTTCAGGGAGTTAGTAGACAGTTTATATACAACCAGACAGACGGACAATTGTCACAATACAACCAGACAGACGGACAATTGTCACAAGACTTGGACTTGAGCCAATAAATCAAAAACAAAGAATTCCCACAGTATCAGCCAATCATAACTCATATTACATTCCAGACAACTTTCTCTCATTCATAAATTCAGAGTTGAACCCTTGCCAAGTTATGTGTACCTAGATTGAAATGTTTGACTTCAGGAACAGATTTACACGTGCTGTCTGTGTGGTACATAAAATTCACATGATCAAACAAAAGAATATGTAACGATTGATCAATTGGTAACATGCCAAGTCGGTGATGATATTTTCAGCATCAACAATTAAAACCACAACACTTGTATTGCTTAGGACCCAGTTTAGCAACAATTGAATGCGTATCAAACCTTGAATGAGGTCAATAATGTTGGGTTTTTTGGTTTCCTCTTCACCTTCTTTGAAACATAATAAAAACCTCCACTGAATCCAAAAATTTGTATCCGCACAGCCATTGCTTGATGAAATATCTGCACTTAATAGAGTCCTTTTAAATTCAAAATGATTGAACAATGTATCTAGAATGAACTCCGACCAGTGCTTTTGAGTTTTGAAGTACATTCATTACCAATTTTTCAGAAAGAGAAAATTAATTTCCTTAATTTCAGACAGCCCATATTCTCATGATGTACATAATTTCTAAAATTTCAGACACCTGTCATTTTTTACAACAAACAATTATTTTTTACTGGTTGAAATTAAAGAAGTTTTACCATACCTAAGCAACAAGGTCGATGAAAAACCCCACTCTTATTGTTCCTGGAGTGTTTCCAACAATAATTCTAGTGGGCGGTACTTTAATGCCAACTAAATAACAACAGGATTTTTGTGGCGGGAAAATTTCTTGATTTCTGGAACTCAGCCAGCCAGACTTGACCTTATTATGAACACTGATTAACCATTTGTTAATATCGAGGTCAAATGTCATACCAAAAATCGTATGAACAGACTCGTATGAATAGACTCGGCATATTGTGGGGGAAAGTTAAAAATTAATACAAAACAAAACATATCAACACCCTTTATCGACTAGAAATTTGAAAAACCACTTACAAGTCAATAAATTATAATGTACGCTTCAATTTATACATTGAACACAATCACTTAGCCTACCATACCTGCACCATAGCACAGGAAATGAGTCATCTTTAAAGTCAACAAATGTTTTGTTCCTTAGCAGTTTTAAAGAAAGAACAGGAAATCAGATAAGAACTGGGTTGGCCATCAATAAAAAATAGCAAAATTTAAATTTAGATTTTTTATGAAGCCTCTAAATCATGATACATGAACTGTCCATTATAAATATTGAATAAATTTTAAGGTAGTGTCTATTTAACCTACTCAGTCGGATAAATAGTATGCCAAAGACAATTCGCCCGACTGAGAATTCTCCACGCTGATTGGCCGTCTGGTTTGACGTCAGATGTAGTCGGCAAAACATACTTGACGGTGATTGGTCGTTTGTTGTGACATCACTACTTTTCGTAACAAGTTAAAATTCCTGCTACGTGTCAAGTAGTTGCCGTGGGTCAGCGGAGTGTCAGTAGTGCTTATGTGCCGGGGATCAAGACTTCGAATCTCAGCTCAGTCTCTTGTAATTTTTTTTATTTGATACAAATATTTTTTTTTTCATTTTGTGTTTTATAGCTTTTAGATTCCCAGAACAAATCTCAGCGGAACCAACTATTTTTTTATTTCAAAATTCATAAAAATATTATTTTTACAAATCTCAGCAGAACCAACTATTTTTTTTATTTGAAAATTCATAAAAAAATTTTTTTTCCAAATCTCAGCAGAACCTCAGACCACTCAAACATGTGTTTGACTGGTCTTAGGCGGAACCAACTATTTCTTTTTTATTTGAAAATTCATAGATTTTTTTTCATTTTAGCCTTTTTTGTGTTTTTTCAAGCCACACATTATTTTCAAAAACAATGTTGAAGTTTTTTTCAATCACCGTCAAGCAAATTCTTGCCGTGTTATTTAGCCGACTGGATCTGACGTCACACCGAACGGTCAATCAGCGTGGAGAATTCTTAGTCGGGCGGAAAGTGTTTTCCGTGTTATTTATACGACTGGATCTGACGTCATTCCAAATGGCCAATCAGCAAGGAGAACTCTCAGTAATGGAAATAGCCTTTCTAGAGGTAAAGCCAAGACCAGTCGTTTAAATAGCCACGACCAAATTATAAAGGTGTAAGTCACAGATTGCATTTCTTTGAAAGTTTACTAAGTGTGTCTCTTTCATATTCACTTTTAGATCCTATTTTTTACTTTTACTAAAATGCGCCATTTCCACTCAGAATTTGCTTCCTTATGCACTACTTTAGAACTTTTTGTGATCAAATTGTGAGGTCAGGGTTAGGGTTTACAACAATCTAAACTTGTTTTTGACATTTTAAATTGAAAATAACAGTTATAAATGACGTATAGTACAGTTATTATCAACTGTGCCTCACGTGGGTTGATGATTCGACTAGGTCGGTCTATGGTCGTGAGTAGGCCTACTGCCTGGTACTGTACTTGTATAAAAATACAGCGTAAAATACTAAAAAATACCAGTTTCATTTCTTGCAATCTTGCCAAATCTTGGAGTAAGCTTCGACTGTTTAATTCAGAGGCGTCAGAGCCATAAAGTTATTGAAGACAATCTCAAGCACTTAACGGCAACCAACTGCGTTTACTTTGAAAGTGGAATCAAGGGTGAACTTGAAGTGAACTTAAACTTAACAGCTAGAAGTCTGAAACTTGTGAAAGTTTGGTTGAAATTGAATTGAAAACAAGGAAGTTAAATCTTCCTCGTTTTAATCAACGTTTTTGGCAAATCCGAAGCCGTTATACAGACAGGTTTTACTTCGGTCATAAAAATGATAACCCACGCGTTACGAAGTATAAATTCTAAACATTTTCAAAGATCAGCGGCTACCTTTTTGAAACAGTCTTACCTCAGCACCTTCTTTGCAAATATTTCTTCTTGGAAATAAGTTGACCTATTTAAAAGTCTCGATGACATCTCCAAATTTCTCGCAAGGTTCATAGCCTCGTTCCCAAGCCCAAAAGCGGGGGGCGTCTGCTGTGGGCTTGGGCAATGGGCAATACGTCACCGACAGATGTGTAGGTTAATCCAAACGAGTGGTATTTTGTGTCGGTCATTAGGAATCGTATTTTATCACCAGACAAAATAGTCACAAAAGCACTGCTGGTTTAAATGCTTTATCCAAATAAACAGCATGTGGCAAAAAACATAGTTTTCGTCTTCCATGAAGATCTTCATAACAACACTGGCAACACCCCTTGACCCGGGGGTACTTCGTCGATTAAAAGTGGGTAGGCCTACGGATGTGCCGCCCTCAAATCTAAAAGCACACCCATTTCAATAGGCCTAGCCAATAAAAAAGGTACCCATATATAGACCCATTCCAATACCTTAACGCAAATAATTGCCAAAATGGTGCAAAATATCGGGTGATTCAGAAAAAACGTTCCGAACTTTACAGTACAATATCTCTATTTGAGTAAACAACTACAAAATTAGGATTCTGATAATTTTAAATAGATAGTTGGTAAAAATTTCAAATAAGTTATAATAGACAACGCTTTACTGGCTCGTCGTACAAAAATGGCAGTAAAAAAGTTCCCGGGGTAAAATTGTGCCTTATTTAAATGACCCGGCTTGAAGGCTGCTTCAGTATGGCACGCGTAATTTGCAGAATTTTACCTGTCATCTTTGATGGCTGGTTATTTTTTGGAAATTTTATGTGCAGATTTGAAATTTACACGATCTATTGATGACATATTTATCTAATTGGAAATTTGAAATTTACTCCATCTATTGATGACATGTTTATCTAAACAAGTCCAAGACCATTTTTGAGGCATATCAAGGCGTATAAATTGGAACATTTTAATCACATGCTGTGAATCCGCGATATGGTAAAATCTGACTTGCACTTTTTCATAGGCTGTAATTGTTTTGCCGGCTATTTGGTGCACAAATACAAAATGTATTCAACTTATGATAACATATACATCTAATCATATTCAAGTTTGTTCTTTTGCTTCGATTTTTAGAAAAAAAACTGTAAACGGTTCGGACCGTTTTTTCTGAATGTTGATGATTACAAATCGCGATAACACTAAGATCTAATTGCCAGCATTTTCAAATAAAAAGTGTAAAAAATCATTTTAAGCAAAATTCAGTTAAAGATACTGTCTCCTTGTTGGTGAGGATCTGGGGTCAAAATTCAAATCAACTTGAAAGTGTGTGTACGAGTT
>JAOXYC010200573.1:0-11747 GCA_028565715.1 Phoronis pallida
TTCATAATTATACTTAGCAATATTGCTTTGAAAAATTATTGCTGAAATATGTAAATACTGTGTAGTTAAATGGAACAATTTGTAATCTTGGATGTAGTGTTGCAAATGTCCAGAATTCTTTATTGGTTTATCCAACATTTGTAAATTGATCATTTATTCAGAATCCACATCCTTTTCGTATTTTGTTGGTTTGAACTAGATTTAGCTGTAAGATGTCCTAAAGCTGAATAGTAAGTACTAAGTAATGCTAGCCTTGCCTTTGTAAAATGAAAATAAGATTGTATGTAGCCTATTTAATGCATGTTTATTTCACATTTTGTTGACTATGTAAAAAAATACAGTTTTATCTTTTATAACAAAGTCCAGTTCTTGTACCTTCCTTGGCAGCATAACAGTAGTAAATTGATCTCACCGAGGTTTTATCATTCACAAAACCTTTCTTGTAAAGAGTCATTTCAGTATACCATTTGGTCAGCTTGCATTCTTTTTTGTGACAAAGCAGCATTTATTTTGTCTTGAGAAGCTCTTTTAATTGTCTGGTGGTACATAACTAGCTTGTTCTCCAATATATGACACAAATCTTGATATGACTGGAAAAGAATGAATGTTTTTTCAAAAAGACAAATAAGGATCAAGTCAATGATAAAATTGAGCAATGACTCCAATTTTTTAGTGATTTGAAACTAAGTGGGGAACGCCGCCTCAAAAGACAGTTTCTGGGCTAGTTCATCATTACATATAACAGCCTCACAAACAATTTTGAATTCAATTGACCCATAAATAGTGAAGTTACAAATGTTTTGCCAAACCGGAAGTAGCATTTGCCTGGGCACGTTTTTGGTCCAAACTAGCATTGAATTCTGTGGTTTTCGAGTTTGAATTGGATGGCTATAAAAAGCTTCGCGCATGTCGCGTATCAATGACGTTTTTGTCGACTTTCGCGCAAAATAACGTAAAACAATGAAATAAATCTTTAGGCGCGAAAGTCGGCAAAGAACGTCATTGATACGTGACACGCGCGGAGCTTTTTATGACTGAAATACATGGAAAGATATCAAAACATAATTCGTCTTAACATCTTCGCAAACTTGCAGAAAGCTGTGAGTCTGGAATGTCTACCATATGCTTTTGTCAACATAAGGAAGCAAACTAAAAAGAAATCACATTCGCTTCTACTCCCTTTTTTGGTAGTCAACTTTTGGCTGGCCCATGGAGTAAAGCCCTATCATTCTGATGGCTGAAAATGGGGATTGCACATGCCTGTGATACGAGACTATTAAGCATAACCCTAACCGTTAATCTGAAACCAAGGGTCGAGACCTACCAGTGAAACTCCCATATCTGTCTGAGCAATTCTTAAAGCAGCCAACAATTGGTCCAATGCTGTATATGGAAGCCATGAACTTGGGGATGAAAAATGTATAGTACTCTGTAAAAAACAAATGTGATTGATGAATTTGTAAAACCATCATACAAATTTCATCAGAGGAAGGCGACAGTTATGTGGAGAGATTCTTTTTCAACAAGATTACCAAACTGATGTGAAATGTTTGTTTGAACTCAAACCTTATGAAGTTCAAACTCAATTTTTAAATTCAGTATGACCTTCATAAGGCATGTTAACATGTTTCTCTCATGCTCAATCCCTACATCTGTTTTTCTTTTAGAGTCCCATGTCATTCTGCTGATGACCACATTGTACAGAATATGCCACAATTTACTTTACGTTTTGTTATAGTAGCAAATAACCATTCTCATCCAAATTTCAGGCTTTTACATTTTGTATTAAAAAAGATGGTTTTTATGTGTTAAAACAATAAAACCCAACACCTCTGGGTTCAACTTGGCAATAAATACTCTTCTCCTTCTTCATGTAAATACTTAACAAAATCCTTTTTCACGAATATATTGTTTAACGGGGCAAAGTTTTGGGAAGCAGTCCGATTTAGAATTAGTAACTTGTGTATAAAATGTGAGATTCATTGTAGTTATAAATCGTATACCTTGATGCCAAAGTATTCTGCCCCCTTTCCGGTGGCAGCGTCCAGGTATTCTATGGCAAACATTGCAGCCTCCTCCAACAGATCATAGTCGATGTAGAGCCTCAATAGCTCAGGTGCATTAATCTTCTGCAAATGAAATTAACAATTCGTGGAAACTTTTATTGATTGTCATCCCAATGCAATTTTGGCTGAATACATTTCATTCATTTTTTACTAGGTTATGTAGTTAGTGCAAGTTACATGTTAAAGGCAGTTTGTGTAAGAACTAATATTTTCAATAAACCTCCATCACATGAAAATGTTTTATCTTAATCTCAAACAAAAAAAAATTGTTTACTAAAAGTTTTTAAGTTTCACAATTTTTATCAAAATTGTGATTACCGTATTTACAAATATTTCTAAAGGGCTGCATCAATAATATCGTTATACTACTGAGCAGTAAATATTTGTTAAAACATGCACGGTATTTCCAGAAATCAATACTTAATGAAATTCCTAAGGGCAAAAAATTTTAAAGAATGTTTTTAAATCGAGAAGAGAATTGGCATCACAAATCTCAGCTGGTGGAGCATTCAAGTTTATAAAAAACTGTTGATATAGAGCCTCACCTTGTACGATGTAATAAACCAGTTTGGCAAGGAGAAGCCATGTAACAACATCTTTTCTGCAGCACAACGATGGTAACGTGAAGATTCCTTCTCGTAACGTTCCAGATACGATTGCAATAGGTACCATGCTTGATCTGTTGCACTGCATTATGGGAAATAACACAAATTTAACTAGAGCAATAATACATGAATTGTAACTTTAGAAGGATTAAGATATTGGCCTTTGTTACATTTTTAGTAGTTGTATCTTTATCTATGAGATTGCATGATAAAATTAATCCCAGTTATGAACTTGACTTCACGTGTTATTGGCAATAAATTGTGAATCCTTCTTCTTGACACAACATGGTTTCAGACAGAAATAAGATATCTAATTTGTTTTACCCAAGGAGGAACTATAAACAAAAGACAGTCACAAAAGCCAACTTTAAACACTTATCATTTTTTAATCATCAACCTTGACATAGCAATTAAACAAACCCACCTGATATCCTTGTTAAGATGTCGACATCCTATTTCATTATCAACTAGCCAGTTCCAGGCTGATGTCGTCTGTTCATTGTCACCGCGCATAAAGTAGCTACTTCCCTGGGCTAACTGTACACATCTGAAACACATGGTAAGTTGTTAGTGGATATATTCATTCTGCTTTCAATTCAATAATGTCAGTAAAATCAATAAAACTTTTAACTAAAATCAAATTTTCATAACTACATCTTTCTTGAAATTAGAAATGAACTTCAACCATGCATCTAATAAATAAGTATGAAAATGTGTGTCTGTCTTTCTGTGTGTCCATCTGTCCGCAAGTTTTGACAGCGCTGGAACAGTCAAGGTGACTCAAAGTGCATGTGCACGGGGTGTGCGCGTGCCTCGCATGCGCACACCCCGCACGTGCAGTTCCGCACGGAGCGCGGAAAGTCGGGAAAAGTCGAGGTTGTTCAAGGCAATGGGGTGTACATGTGCACAGGGTTTGCACGTGCCAAGCACGCGCACACCCCAAACGGGCAAGGTAACGGGGTGAACATGTGCAAGGGCAGTGCACGTGTGAAGCATGCGCACACCCCGCAGCGAAGCGCGGGTCACACATCTAGTATAATAATTCTAACAAGACTGCACTTTTTATGAGAATAGTTATAAATCTGTTCCACTGGAATTTACCTTGATTGCACTTTTTGTTCATAAAGACAGAATTTGTTTACCTAACAACAGCATCACTTATTCACCACCAGTGGGTGAAATAGTGGTAGGTAGAATGCAAAAAACTTCAATAGGTCTACCAAAACAGGTACTCTCCTACACATTGTCACTACCTAAGGTAGACTCTGCCACAGCCTGATTTCATATCGGCTCCATTGGCTATTGGATCGGCCATTTTTCTGAGGTCATGGCAAAGTTGATGACAGGATTTCATCGCTACGATTACATTCTTTAATGTCCTGTTTCATACATGCGCATAGTGATAGCGTGACGTACCTTCTACAAGAACTCTGCAAGCCAGTGGCTAATCAGAAGCAAGTATTTCAGAGTTCAGGGTTTAGGCTGTACCTACGGGCTTACATGACAACCGGTTCTCAAAGAATGTAACCGTAGGGAACCAGGTCACCATAACAGGCTGATAAACTAAGCACCTAAGACTTGAAACTAGACACAAAAAAAGATTACCTTAATGTGAGGCCATCTATGATTTGAGTTAGTGGCAGATTATATGCCTGGCATAACACAACTGCACTGTCAAACATTCCAACATTAACTAATAGTCCAACAGTCTCTGACTCGCTATGCATGGGACCTGCAAAATTAACAAGACATCAAGACTTTGTTATACCCCTTGGTGACAAATGATATTGTATGTAACCTACTTGTGGTAACCTTTTAAGTACTATCAAAGCCAAACTAGATTGCAACCAAACACTTTTAAAGATACTGTCTCTGCGATGGTCCCAATCTGGCGTCAAAACACAAATCAACTAGAAATGTGGTGTACGAGTCCTTTGTTGAACACACTTCAGTGTAGGTTTGACTTTTTTCGGATAAAAAGCTTACCCATTTCTGATTTTAAAAACAAATTGTTACTCAGATGCAAGTAATTTATGTTTAACGAAGACTCGTACACAAAATTTCTTATACTAGTTGATTTGCATTTCGTCGACGGATTTGAACCATCGCAGAGAGAATATCTTAATAAGCAGATCTACAGTTTGAGAATTGGTGAGCACTTTTTGTACCCCTCCAGCCGTGTGATTTGTAATATGTTGTATTGGTCTATCTTCACCGAAAACATTTCATGCAGTTTGGTTATGGGGCAATGGCAGAATCTTTTTTTGTCAATGTCAAGACATCAACACCTGAATTGTCACAGTATAAGAAAATAGAATACGTACCCATTGCTAATGCTATGTCAGGATCTCTCTGTAGTAACTTGAGTCTGGCATGAACTAACATGTACTCTTTTTCAATATCTTTCAATTCAAGGACATCAAGATTTTGATTTTGTGTACCTACAACACACATCCGTTATTGGCATGAAATGAGGGTAAGTTGAAGGACAAAACAAATTTATAACTATGACGATATGCAGATAATCTCAGATGAGCAACAATCTCACCACTTTAAAACATTAAAATGTTGTGTATCTGAAGGAACACTTCACAGGCATCTTTTTATTCGACTCGGCTAAAAATGAGCAATCAGAACTTTGCTATGATTCATTCAAATTAGCTAATTAATGATTAATGGTTTAGGTTACCAGGGTATTTTTCTTCACCATCCAACATTCTTTTGGGAGACATTCCAGGGAAATTGTCTTCATCCACTGTTAGTCTTGTTCGTGGCACAGGACGAACAATCCATGCGTACTCTGTGCTGACCAGTCGTAAAGTATTGAGACAGGCTAGATAACACTTTGCTTGTCTCTGTAGTCCTTTCAGTCCAGGTAACTCATAACCCAATCTCATACCATGTTCATACATTACACTACCAGCTGAAAAAACATGAGAAATAGTTGCCAGACTCTCATCTGCTCACGCTATAAACCAGGATAGCTTCTAGCCATGTGTCTCTTTCGGCTTTTACAAGGATTTACTACTACCACAGAATAAAAGTTAAGACAATGATCATCTCACCTTTTCTGAAATTCCCTCGTTGTATGTGGAATGCGTACAATAAATCATAATAGTTGTGTGTGGCCAAGTCAACAGATCTCGCTCGTGATTCTATGATGCCAACCACCTGGAAAAAGAAGAAAGTTTCGTCAAAATCCATCATGCCATTTCAAACAAAAAGTAACACAGAACAGAATAAACAAGAGCAACTCTTAATTGTGTTCCAACCAAGTTTTGGAAAACCTCTATTAATCTGGCTTTAATGACAAATCAATCATTGTATGCCTTTTACTGGTCGAAGAAGATGAATTTGAAAAACAGAAAAATTCAGAACCCAACTGGTAATCTGACTGTTGTCTCTTCTTGGCTTGACATGTTCAATACCTGTCATGCAAATAGGAGACTTTGGGTTTTATAACTGGTCAGGGCTCAGTTTCATAAAGAAAGTTAACCAGTGTTTAGCTAAACATTGGTTAGTTTTGATTGTTGTACGACGCTTTTTACATCATGCAACAATCAAAACTAACCAAAGTTTAAAGTTAGACATTGGTTAAAGGTTTATGAAACCAGCCCCTGGTGTCATATTTTTCTGTTCCAACTTTTATGACATACCTCGTCATGCAGATCAATATATGGAAATTCAACAAGAGTCTGTAGCTGTCTCCGCTCACATAGAACAACAATAAACTGTCGTAAACAATCCTTCCTCCTGAAACACAAACAAAATTAAGTTTTAATTTATATTAACCTGTCACAGTTCCTTGAGAAAGGATCCTCCGTTTAAAAACAGCAACACCCCTGCTTCCTCACTAAACCAACAATCAGTTGTAAGTTTGGATCCCACCCCAAGCACAATCCATTGTGTCTTTGGGCAAGAAACCTTTCTGGCATTGCTCCAGTCCACTCAGCTGAGAATGAGTATGAGCTATGGTCAGGAAGTAACCCGCGCCGACTGGGAGGGAGTTGCCCAATTCTCATCCACTAAGGCTACAGAAACCGTAAAGCACGCCCCTATGTGCAAAATTTGGTCTCCAAGAAGGGCCATTTCTTACTGTACCTGGTTGGGTCTGGGTTGGCTATCATAGCGGCGTATGCTGCATCATTGTGTCCGAGTTCTAGTTCATGTTTGAACACTTTTGACCATAATGTGGGCTGTAAGAAAAATATATAAATTAAAACAGAGGAGGTGGCATGCTGCGCACACAAGCAAAAGGGACAATCCATCTTTCAACTATAGCAACCCTTGTCCATGTACGCCACTATAGCGACCCCCCATATATGTTACTTACTCATTCCGTAATTGAAAATCCTCGAATAACACATAATTTTTCAAGATATCCAACAAGCGAGGCAATGTTGCTAATCAAAAAAAAATAATTGTCATGGTGCTAAACCGCGATTTGACATCAATTTTATATGCCTTTTAACAAAAACCAAACAACAATCAATGAAACTTTATATCTAGGTAAACCCACAGGCCAGTGAAATTACCATCTTCGATGGAAAATTTGCAAACATATTAGTGAGGGAAAAGGAATGAAACACGGCGAGACCACAGTTTTGATAATACCACGTGACTTGGTTTCTGGGTCTCAAAGTATATCGTGAACGAAAAGTCATGTGGTTTTATTAATACTGTGGTCTCGTCGGGATGCTGGGTTAGTCGCTGTGCTTTTAGACACCAAAAGAACAGGAATTTCAACGAACAGACGTTTATTAAAGTAATGAACCTTGACTAGGATTACTAATGGTGAATTTAAGACTTTATTTGTTTAGAAGAGTGTTGTATTAGTGGAGTTTGGTGATGTTTTATTTTCCGGTGGGAATAAAAATGGTGATTTGTATGGAGGAGAGTTTCATTCCTTCTCTCTCATTTACTATGATCGCTACGGACATCAATCCATCGAAGATGGCAAATGTCAGTTTCATGTGAGTAAACCTAACAAAATGGGGGCAAATCTGTTTTAAAAATGCAGAAAGGTCATGAAAAGTTGAAATGTATCACTATTGATTTGGTTTCAAAGATACTAACAATATTTTCACCATCCTTCTCAGCACAGCTGATGGCTGTTGTTGCCATGGACACCACATGACAGGGAAGGTGCAACTCTTCAAACAGTCGGATCACCTTCCAAAAGCAATACAACAATTATGATTTAGAAAAAATAAATAGCTTATAAATGACACAGTCCTCAATTTGAGAACAATCTGTCACAAAATATTTTAATTCTGAGTAAGTAGTAATTTTGAATAATTTTTCAATATTAATTTAACAACATAATGTCATGTGAAATGCATTTTTTTGTGTAAAGTTTAGGTGAATCAAGACAAAAAATTTGACGTGTAGGGTACAGACAAACAAAAGTTTTTTGAAACAAAAATTTATAGAAATGTTGTTTACTGACCTTGAGGTAGTACAGTGTCTCCTGTCTTGTTTGTGAATCGTCCTGTGTTTGTAATAGTTTGTTGACCAAAAATTCTTCATTCATAACACCATGAACTGCAGAGAGGAAACAATCAAGGGCCTTGTTTGGTTCACTGCAACAACAAACAGCTGTGTTCGTGAAAAACAATAAATTTTCTGTCTTTTCAATATTCTCAAAAAATATTAAGACTGACAACTGAGTATTCTTTTTTCAGTCTTCCGACGATTCTAAGTTTCAAATAGCAAACCTCTATTGATTGTCTGGGATTCAGTATAGAGCATCACTTTTAGAAAAAAAAATAGGTCTATCCCTTTAAAGCCATTGCAGAAACTCAACTTTATACTTACTTAAAGTTTAAGTAACTTTGTCCAAGCAGAAACTGTCGTGAAGACATGTTCCATTCACACCAACCACGCAGCAGACGAGTGTAACTCTGCAATGGCAGGTATTGACATTTTGACATGAGGTAGTCTGGGAACAGGAAGTTGACACTCACAGGCCATCTGGTAAACCGTTAAGGACAAATAGAAAAACAGGTTTCAAATCTTTCAGTTGTCATGTCTTAAATATTTAAGATAAATCTTGAATAGCAAGCAAAATGCAAAACTAGACTGGTTCAGAACTTTTCTGAAATGCAATTCAGGGGCATCTTTTGTCAGTACATAAATAGCCGAGGCCCACATAAAAATAGATCTTTCTGACAGGAGTTCATGTTTAAAGCCTCCACTAGTCATTGTTAATGTGTATGTGGCAGTGCATGACCAGAAGCGAGATAGAACTTTCACGTTAAAACGAGCACAAAAAACTATAAGAAAGGATACAAGAGCTGACTGAGTATGACGATGGCGGGATTTAATGAAGATGTCCATAATTTACATGGATCTTTGTCCAAGAATCTGTTTTGTGTCAGACAAATCCGGGCATGTTCTCCACCCACCCCAATCAAGAATAGCTCCGCAAGGCTTACAGGACAATTTTCTGGAAAATAAAATAAATTAACACAGAACTCGTTATTAAACAATACTTAACATTAATTCCAGTAATGAATTTCCTTCGACTATCAATGTTGAAGAGATCATTGTCAATAACAAAGAACATTCCAAGTATTTATTGATTGTTGAGAAAGCTTGAACTATGGCGAAACAGAGAGTGTAGTGTTGGGAATCGTTGGAAATATCCCGGTTGATTAATCGTCGGCCTTGTCCGAACGATTAATCGATTTTTACGATTATTTATTGTTTGGGTACACAAGCAAGAAAGATTGAAAATACGAACAAAAAAACGTAAACAAAAGTAAATCTGAACATTTTTTGTGTACTTGAATAAAAATCAAACTATTTCAGGTTCTAGCAATATTAATTGTGGTATGTTTGACAAAAAGACAGATAATCAAACTCATCATTTTTCAATTTTTCGACTCGACCGCGCGCTCAGAATTTCGGCCTGATCCGACCAATTAATCTACTTTACGTTTAATCGTTCCCACATTAGTACTAAGCAGGTTTTTTAATCATTCATTTCGCATTGCTGCTGAACTGATAAGGATGCACTGTCCCCATATTTTCTGTTTTATTTTACATGGATAATAAATTGTTTCGACAAGAGCACATGTCTGAGCAATTAATTGTAAAAGATAAAAAAACTGTCCCTGAAGTAACTAAAGTTATCAGCAGACATTCAAGTTATTTCAACAACTAACAGAAGGATAGACCAATGCCAAATTTCACCCTCAACTTAAATTTGATGCATTTCGAAGAGCCCAACTTACCTGGCTGTTCTTTGCCACCTGAATCTGTTATGTCCAGGGCATCCATCTGTCTCATGTTCGACTCACTGAAAATAATAATAATATCAATAATAATGATAACCCAGCATTTTTTTACCACTTTGTTTCAAAGCGACAATATATCACAAAAACACAAAATGGATACAAATTATAATTAATAAGCAGACAGTACCTGATTTTAACTACAGTAACTTAAATAATAATGACTAACATAATAAGTCAACCTGGCACCGGCGAGACTCGGCCCCAGAACATAGGGGTGTGAGTCTTAGATCATAACAGATCAGCCTCCAGTCCACCTCCAAATATACAATAATTAATTTTTGAAAACACAAGTAGTCTCTACTGATTTTTTGACTTTTTCAGCCTATCATATCAATAATTTTAAACGCAAGTCAAAGATATGAATAATTTTTCATTTATGACAACTATTACATTGAGTGAAGGTGGAAACATTGATTCAGAATGCTTTCATATACGTGTCTCCTAGTAACTGAATTATTGAATAATAAATAGAGCACCTGTCTAGTCTGCAAGCTACTATGGGTTCACTTTCCATAATGGGGTACATTCTTTTTCAGTTTCACAAATAACTGACATATGTTTTGGCCAATTATTACACACTTACATTGAATGTGATGGTATTTGTGACGCTGGTGTATTACAGGCCCACTTAAGCATGAAATATGACATGAGTAATGGCTTGGTCAATGGGATGAGGTCAGAGGTTATCTTCTGGCACGTTGGGAGATCAACACCGGCCTACAAGAGAAAAAAAAATTATTTATCAATAAACAAACATATGTATGCTTTTACTGGCCGAAAGTGACAAAATTTGAAGATAGAAAACTTGGAACCAGCCTTGTTTCGAATGTTTGTCTTTTAAAAATTTTAAATATAGTGTTTGCCCACATCCTATCAGATAGGAAAGCCCTTTGTAAGGACTGAACACTTATAGCCATCATCGGGGGCGAGATAACGTGAAAGACCAATACCAGTCATTACTGAAGCTGAAGTGCCTGGATGAAATGTCGCACGACTATTCAATAGTAAGTTCCTGTATTTAATTAATCATTTCTTCATACTCATACCAGGGTTTTATACCAACTCACCTGCTGACCGAGACGTGTCAGTAAAACTTGAAGTATGAGTAAATCTCTTATAATTGAGAACCTGGAGTCGACAAATTGACACAGTCCTGAAGTAACGACACCCACAGCACTGTCACTGCAGAACAAATGGCCGACTAACATCTGGCGAGACACCTCCACAGCTGAACAGAAATTACGTGAGATTATAACTCAAATCAACCCAGGATTTGCTTTCCTCTGATCAAATATCTGAGACACAAGATCCCTGTACAATGAATTGTTTTTAATGTCTTTTTACTTGCTTCTCCAATGCATTACTAAAATCGTAATGATAAATCATACTTTGGGTCTATTCAAGTAAATATGTATAAGTGGGTTTTAAAGGGAAAAGCAACCGTTTTTGATGATTTTTTGAATAAAAATGATTTTTCTGATATTGCCGAACGCTACCACCCCCCCGAAAATAAGTGGACCAGTCGATAGCTGTCGTTCCCGCAATTATTCCCGTGACGTCAGATAAAGTTAACAAGCCGCCATTGCTCGCTAGACATATACGCTTCGTGAAGACCAGTTCCAGTTTATTTACACTTTGAAGCACTTTTTGCTCGTTTTTAGCAAAATCCATCGATCTCATCGGAAGCCTTGATCCATTGTGGTATATCGACCGTAAAATTGTGACAGATAGGCTTTGAAATGACTGAAATAGCTCAACATTTTGCCGATGAGTTT
>JAOXYC010200684.1:0-11733 GCA_028565715.1 Phoronis pallida
AAGTGGAACTTCGAAACTAGTCAGTAATATATGTACTATGATTTTTAAAACAGTCGTATTTTATTTGATAGCAACATTTCCCAGAAAATACCCACTAAACCTGTTGCTGGGAACATACAAACCAGTGGCTTTGGTGACAGCTTCATCTAAAACTTTCTCTAAAGCTTGCTTGTTTCTCAGTAGAAATGTCTCACCAATTTTTGCGATTGAACTCTAAAATACAAAATGAAAGTATTAAAGTAGGAAAGTACATGAAGAAACCGTTTGATCATGACTGTCAGAACCTTGAATAACACAAAATACTGTACAGTTTTAACTCTTTCACTGCCAATGTCGCCTTAAGGCGACACCCGCACAGACTGCCAATGTCGCCTTAAGGCAACATTTGCAATTGGTCTATTCTAAATCGATTCCTATAGCCGGTACGAGGGAGCGCTTAAGCATACTTTACGACATTGCCACTTGACGGTAGTTGAATAAGTTTCGCGAAAAAAAGCAGAGAATTTGGTGATTTTTTGTCGATTTTGAAGAAATTTGAGTGAAATTTGAAAGATTATTGTCTGCGGTCTATAAACTGGCTTCTTTCAGCGATGTTTTCACAAGAATACGAACGATTCTGACTCAAAATTCAACTATTTAATATCAGTCAAGGTTACCGTATTCTCCCTAATAAGCGCCCATGCCCCTATAAGCGCCCACCCCCCTGTTTTCAGATTTCGCTGGTAAAAGCGCCCCCCCCCCGTTCGAGTTAAATTATCGTCAACTTACCTTCTTTTCCTACAGTAAACTTTTAAGTTTTTCAATCATTTCTTTGGGACCGCAGGTGAAAATCATGCTGCAAGGAATCTCTAACCAGAGCCTCACACAAACTCTATATTTGGTAACTGACTTTTAATGTTTCGAATAAAAAAACACATTTCTTGAGTGTGTCTACTTTATTTAGTTTCAAGTCTAAATCCCTTTTTTTGAAAATGAACACCTCCATAGCTCGCTTAAATGGGTTACCTCATTATTACAGAGATGTGAAGCTTTAAGGCTCCATGCATGAATCCTGAAAATTTCTTCCAAATAAGCGCCCCCCTATTTTCCGAATTTTCCAAGCGCCCTGGGCGCTTATTAGGGAGAATACGGTAGTAATTTACCGTGAAAGGATTTCCGAAAGAATGGAAACATTAAATTCATGGGTTTCAACTGTACAACTGACCCTACTTTTGAAGATTTCTCCGCCATAAAATTGGCACGTGCAAGTCTAATTCTAAAAACAATTTGGCAGCGAAAGAGTTAAATTCATCAACACAAAACTGCATGTACTTGATACAAATTATTATAATAAGGAAACATTCTGATGATTATTATCAAAGCTGAGCTTTTGAATAGTACGTTTATGAGATGTGCACACTTCATAATAATTATTGTACACAGCATATGAGAACAAAAAATGTTGAAAGTACAAAATTTATGGTCATAATAGCAAAAGAGCTGGTTTCATTTCAATTCTAATGTTTTCTTAATGAACCGTACAAACCTCAGACTTACTTTCAATCTGTTCTTATAAATGTCATAATCTGTTCCATTCAGCAAAGACTTGATAAAGTTTGAATGTTTTCTCTCAGTGTCGTTATAGATGGATGCAATAGTCATTTGAAGCTCTTTACTGGCAACAGGTAAGTTCACTGAGAGAAGGAGCTCTTCAACTTCCAACTGAAAAAAATGTCTTCAGTTAATTCAACAATATCAGCTCTCCAACTCATTTATTATGTTTTAATAGTAAAAATTTGTTTAAAGTCCACTGAGGCAAAACTTGTAACAATATGTTATTGGTAGTGACAATTGACTTCTTCGGTGATACCTAACAGAAAAAATTGTCGTTTTTTCTTTCAACATGCATCTGATGAATAGACTTTGTTTCATTCATAGACCAGATGTATAAACTAAAAAACAGATTTGATTCAAATTTTAATGTTTAACGAACTGAAAACAAATTTTTGTAAAATAACATCAACTTGAATGTGAGCCCAAATTCAAATTGACTCCAAAAAGAAGGCACAGGAAACTGTCAACTTTTAAAAATTTCAAGAACTAAGCAAATTTAACCACCCTGGGGTTTTATTTTAAAGACATTACAGTACGTCCACCTTATACCTCCAGCTGATGTTGAACCTCAGTACATCTTAATTTGATCTTCTTCACATTCAACTCCATAGCTCTTGAATGTTTCAATATGATTTCTGTTTGTAACAATCTTGAGGCCCCTTCTACTGTGTTTTTCAAACTGGAATGAATGAAAAGAAGAACATGATTCATTAGGAGTAGACCATAACTTTCAAGGATTGTTTCCATCCTCATTCTAAGGGTCTTTCACGTGTAAGACACTGTTGTTTCAAACCAAGGGATCAAGAACATAAGAAGGAAGGGGAATTAGCCAGCCTCTTCCATTAATAGGAAATAAAAGATCTTAACAATCCAGTTGAATTATTTTAACCTGGGATTCCCAGCTGAGAAGAATTCCATCTAATGCTTACGACATAGAATTCATAGGAAATATGTAATATATGAATTGTTTTGGAATGCTTATGAAGCAGTTTGGTGTTTTTAAAAAGGCATTCCTAGTTCTACACATCTAATTTAAAGTTTCAAAAAATACTTACTAGTACGACACATTTACATTCAGCAAAACATTTATTGATTTTTAATGAGAGCTCATCTGCAATCATTAGTTAGTTATTTTAACATGCCAGTTTCAACAAGAGAAGTCAAAACATTTGTTACCAATACAAAACATAACAAAACAAAACAGAAAGGATAAGGTTGTTGTTTAGTTTCAACCCTATTCATCAACGTATTAAGACTTCAAGGCTCTAGGACTAGTGGTCGGACTAGCCGAATTTGTTTCGCATGAGTCTCGTCTTTTGATTGGCCAACTTGACTATTCCACTCAAAAGTCAGTATCCGAAAGCGGACATCGCAATTTAATAAAGAATTAGATACGGTTTCTTCAAAATATGAAGATTATTTATTTATTCAGTACCTTGAACTAGCGCCACGAGTGTGTTTTCTTGAATTCCCGAATTCCGGCTCGAGCGCTCAAAAATCCAGGCCGCTCAAACGATTGCTCGAGTTTTCGAGCAATTGTCCCACCACTATCTAGGACCCTAAATTAAAGATAGGAATTACATAGAATAAGAATTTAAGAGTTAGTATATTATACATGTTGTTTACTAGGTTAATAGTGAATATGGTTAGTAGAACTTATCCTACCCAAACAACAACTGTTGAAGCAGTGAGATGGACTGGTTAAATGAAACCTGGTGCCAGTTCTGTTTAATACAATATAATAA
Source organism: Phoronis pallida (assembly GCA_028565715.1). NCBI lineage: Eukaryota > Metazoa > Phoronida > Phoronidae > Phoronis > Phoronis pallida. Next base: position 3,339 of record JAOXYC010200684.1, read on the forward strand.
GCCTCAGTCTTAGTATGGTGACAATAAATTTAGAACTTTTTAAAATGTATTTTTAGTAACACTTCCATCGTTTTTCAAGTTCAGTCAGTTTTGAGCTCAATTAAAGGTGGGCTCCCTAGACCTGGATTCAATGCTCAGCATTGAGGCTTGAATAACCAAACTAGTGCCGTACAATATTGTAGTATCAATGTTATGTGCAAAAATAAACGTTGACCCAGAATCTTCAATCTGCAAACTTGTTTCATCAAATTTTAAAACGATGAATTTTGAACTTATTAAGAAGTTATCTTTATTATATTTTTTCCTACTTAAAATGGAAAATGTGATTTCTTAAATTTTCGATTTTTTAATGAACAAGTTAAAACAAGATAATTTGTAAAAAAAACTACATCCGATTTTGAATGCAATTTAACTTTCCTCCCTGTATTGAAAAAATATTCACGGGTTTACTAGTTTCTGAATAGGATACACTCAAAACATTGTTACTTGTGTACCATGTTGAAGTCATTTCTCTGAGGCTCATAGACTCAGATCAAGAAGATGACATTTTGAATCAAATCGAGGTTTGTCATGCAGAACAATGCTTTATCTTGGAAATTATTTTGATAGAGTGATGTTTCAAGCTTGGTTTGCAGAAAAATAAAATTGAATTGTAAAATAAACGATGAATACAAACTAAGTATAAATTTTGATCTCTGCAAAGATGGGCAAACAAAAAGCGCCCTCTCAGAGACAAGCAAACTACAAATAACTAAGGAATAGGGATGGGTGGGAAACAATTTTGAGAGTAAGATTCACTAACATCTGATCTTGGTATAAAACCAATGTGGGATTGCGCATTAATTGCAGTCAGTTCGTCAGTCAAATATTTGCCTATAAATCTCATACACGTTACCTCAAGGTCCATAGGGTTAATTGGCTGGTCACCATGTTGTTTATGAAAGGCAGCCATTTCTGCTTCATAAAACAGCAGACAATCCTCTGTTGCACCATCTTCAAGACGCTTTATGAATGTGTCCCAACGACTAGGAATCTGAAATAATCAAAATGCTGATTTCATCAAGTAAAGGATGACGCTACCCAGAACAAATTCATTTTAATCTAATTAGTGTTTCTATGTTAATTAATTCATAAGTTTAACACTTAAGTATTAACCCATTACCAGATGACGATCCTTCTTCCAGCCTAAGGAAAATGAACATGTTAGGATGGTATCCCAATGGGTGACTCGATAACAGTTGTATTACCCGGCTACACCTCCATTCACTCCTGTTGTCTAACAGGCAAATGGCCGCGAACATACGGGCCATTAAACCGCTAGAGATAACTACAGTGAATGGAGGTTTGTCCGGGTAATACAACGGTTATCGAGTCGCCCTTTTGTGTAGAGTGAGCGGATGAGAGAGCAGCGACTCCCCATAGCCAGTATTCATTCCTAGCTGGGTAGACTTGACCAACCATGCGTCACTTTTTCTTGCATAGAGATACAACAGACTGCTAGGGGTGGGATCCAAGCTCACAACCTTTCTATTGCAAATCCAAAGCTCTACCTACTCACAGCTTACCTGCCTTGGTTTAATTATTAATAGTAGACTCAACATAAAATCATAGAAATTCTCGTTAATCATTACACTCTCAAGGAATGAGTTATACTTCTGACCATAATGAAGCCAACTAGAAACTTTGTCATACCTCTGCTAGGGATCCCTCATTCGCGGCTTTGACTAAAATCTCCAACAATGTAGCAATTTCTGGACCTGTGATTGGCTTGTCTGAAAATGAACTGGAAGGTTAAGAAATAAAGAAAAATTGAACTCTTGTGAATAAAAGATCCAATGGGAACTTACCCATTTTGTTAATTAATTAAAATCTATAAATAAGTTAAATAATGGAAATTACTTTGATCAATTAAGCACCAACATTTCTGAAACGTTTCATTTGAAAAAGAATCATTCGGTGTCAAAATATAATTTATAGCAGCTAGCTGTTTATTGTATTTGTTTATTTCATTATCCATGAAATGTTAGGAAAATGTTAATATCATTACTATGCCTGCACTAAACATGTCCAGCTTTTGTAAATTATAAATCTGACAGTAAAAGAGTTGTTGATCAACAAACCATTTTTCTCCTTCGGCCTGAGATGTTTCCTGAGTGTATCAATCAGCTGATTACGTTCCTGTTTATATTCGTCCGTGAGATCATCTTCTGTAGCTTGTGACAGGTTGATTAATAACGACTTCGTCACCGCAGGAAGAAACAGTGTCTGACAATCAACAGACTTGAAGATACCTGTTTGCAACACACATATTATTTTTTTTAAAGAATTTGCTTGGTTCAAAGCAAAGTCGTGTTGCGCTATTAGATAACTATGGCTGTTTTAAAAATCTTCGAAGTTCTACTTCTATGCTGTGACCAAGAAGTAGCCCTGCCCTTTCAAACTAGTCAAAATATATGACTGTACTATCAATGATTTTTAAAACAGTTGTATTTTATCTAAAAGGAATAAGAAATTTTAAAAATAACGCTATCCATATGCTTAAATGCATTATATTATGCTAGACAGCAAATTTCAATTTTCAGAAAATTCTATTTAGACAAAATTTTTACATTTTTGGAATCTGAAAAAAATTCTGACCATCCTAGGAATCGAACCCATGGTCGGCTTGCTATCAAGGCAAGTTCTCCACCAAGTGAGCTGACGAGACAGCCATGGCAGGAACAGTAAATTTATCAGATTTATTCATTATTCAATTTTCATATTGTTCTTGAGGTCTCAACTGAGTTCAATTGCAGCATAAAATTAGGATCCTACACTTATCCTATCAATTAATAGTTTACCTAGCAAACTGATTTCGTAGTCTTCTTTTTCACGAGCATGAGTTGTCATCAGCCTATGTAACCATTCACGTGGTGATTCGCCATTCTCTGTCATCTGAACAAAATCCTGAACAACCTTGTCAAAAGAAGAACGTCAATATTATAAAACATCCATGCTATGAAAAGATGGCAAATTTTAATTAAAATGTGTGAGTGCTTAACTGATCCAATGTTTAATGGAGAACTTCATTTGCTAAAAGTGCATGCTTGTTGTGACATTTCTCGTTTAAATTTAAATGAGTATTCTGAAATTAATTAATTAATTTGTGGTTGGTTATGAATCAAGGCACACTCCACAAATTTCAAAGATTATCATTAACAACTATGGTCTGAAAATGGAGGATTGTGCTTTAGAACTCAAAAGACCAATTGTTTAATAAAGTTTTTAACACGTAACAGGTAATTTTCGTCAGCTTTCAAAACTTCAAAGCCATAAACATTCACCCTGTTTTGTTTTCATCCCGCACTTACCCAAAGCAATGGTGGAAAACTCAACAAGTCATGATTGAAATCTTGCGTCCACTTGGCCTTTGACATCTGTGACCTCAGGGCAAACAGCTGAAAATTCAAACCCAAAGCTATGAAAACATGAATGCAAACAAGAAAATCATTTGGCCAACAACTGAAAATTAATACCCAAAGCTATGACAATTTCAATGCAAACTTTTAAATATTCAAACAGGAAACCATGAAAAAAATTGAGACAGCAGTAGAAATAAAAAATATTTAAAGATACTGTCCCCTTGTTGGTCCCAATCTGGCGACAAAATTCAAATCAACAAGAAATTTTTTGAGTCCTGATACACCGGTGACATCTATGTGTCTGCAATGCCGTGACTCTTTGTGGGAATTGTGCACAAAGAGATGCATTGTGCAACCAATTTCACACACAACCAGAGTTGTCTATTGTAAAAGGTCAGAAAATGAGAACATTTTGAAGAAATGCACAATTCTCAAGAAATTTATTGCTCAATACTTGTTCTACTCGATATGAGCACCGCTTTTGACACTGTTGACTGTGGATATAATTAACACATCACTGCTGTGAGGACAAATTAATTATATAAATAAAGTTGGAATCTGAAAAAATGTTCTGACCCATCATGGGACTCGAACCCACGGCAGGCTTGCAATCTAGGCAAGTGCTCTACAAACTGAGCTAATGAGGCAGCCATGACAGCAAATTTTAGACTGAACTCCAGCCCATTCGACTTGGGTCGAGGGACTGTATCAATAGCAGGGGGTCTTCCAGTATTTTTACCGAAAGTAGAGATCGGATTACAATTGAGTTTAAGCGGAGTGACGTCATCAACGAGACTCGCTTATCTCGCTGTTAGCACAGACCCTCCGTTGAGGTGGGCTGTGTCAGAGACTACAGGAACCTGTGCATGTGAGTCTTGAATGTTTTGGCTTGGCCACCAGTTCACATGGGAATGACTCTTAAAGCTTTTCCACCAAATTTAACATAGAAACCTGAGTACGACGTGCTAATGCCTCCAAATAATCAATGTCTGATTGGTCGATAATCTTCACAGAGTTGTAGATAAGATAGGAACTGAGAAGGGTGGCGACGGCGAAGATCTTGGCGTCATAGGTTTCTGAGACATTGGTTGCAGCAAAGCCTTCCGTGTCAAGAAAGATGACAGACATTTCCTGTCCATTTTCCAGCTTCATTTCTAGTGGCTAAAATGAAACAAGATTAAAATTAATTCTAGCCAAACAGATGTCAAAATCAGTCAGTAATTTTTAGCAATATTGAATTTATGCACAAATTACAATTATAATTCTACTTGTCTGATAAAAATACTTGGCCTTGTGAGTTAAGTTAGATAGGTCAGATCAGTGATGAATCCAAGGATATGAAATTTGAAAAAATATAACGATCAATCACCTTAAATAATATTTTGCCCATCCCGTAGATACAATTAAAGATGCATAAGCTGGATTCATGGCCAAATAAGTCATGAAAATAAATTGCAGTGAAACTTGCATATATTTAGAACCGCATGCACCATACCTGGAATATCAGTTCTACCCATGCAAGTTTCACTGCAAAAGCAAATGTAAAAATCATTTCATATGGACCCCGAACCGAACAATACCTTTCCCCACATCCAGATACCCGTTTTTTGCCGTTCAACATATGGGCAGATACCAAACCCATGATTGGACTAATATCACTGCATGCCCTCAGACTGATATCAAAGACCTTATAATTGATAAGACCGTTAACTCTCACGATAACTGCGTGTGTCAATTTTTAATTCTTGTATTTTTCAGTGTACGAGGCAATTTTTCTAGTCTTGGTCATCAAACGAAATTTACCAGGGAATAATCTCTATGAACCCTACAATACCTTTCCCCACATCCAGATACCCATTGTTTGTGGTTTCACATATGGGCCGATGCCAAACCCATTAGACTTTCCCATCAGCTGGTTCAGTAAGAATGACTTCCCGCTATGAAACTTTCCGACAACAGCTATAGTGGCAACAGCACCTTTCATTCTGTGCAGCATCTAGAAAACATTGCATACATTCATAAGAAATTGAAAATAAATATTTGATGTAGTTAGTAGAGATTTTTTTCATTAGATTGTAGTATATTTAATCTAATGACATATCCTACATAGAAGATTTCTTTTAATTCAATTTCCTATATGCATACATTATGCAACCTCACAGACGATGAAGTCTTTTTCAAAACGTTCGTACATAGTTGTAGTTTTGTATATACCTCATTTATATTGGAATAACATGGATATTATCACACAAACATACATTGTGTTTTTTCTGCTGATTAATACAAGACCAAATGAGCATTAATGCGTTAAAATAAGCTGAGAAAAGAAGTTGTTCAAGAACACATGTCATGCCAATAGAAAACAAAGGTTTGATTCCCGGTTAGGTTCCAAATATTTTTGTTTTTTCAGAAAATAAAACAAATGATTTAGTTTCTTTTAAATTAACCTTAACGTTGTCTTCATCCAGCACCAGTGTCTTGTGGTGGAAGTCTGGTTTCACTAACTGAAGGGGGCGATCTGGGAATGACGTCGACCATGCTGGGTTCCAGCTCTCACCACCATCTGAATGATCTGCACTACCAACTGGTCCTGCAAAAAAAAACAAAAACAAGCAATCTTTTAAAGCATTGCGATTTTGGATAAGAAAATAATTTTTGATGTCCAAAAATGGCCGGCTACCCGAAATTTGAGAGCTTTTATAAAGTCCTGTCATATAGCAAGAGCATTCAAGAAAGGCGAGTAAGAAGCCATCGTTTGACTCCAGTATTATGCATGGCTCCAAATTAATTGCAAATTAGTCACGATGATTTTTTCTGTCTTTTCAAATTTATTAATTGCAAATATTTAGCTGTGAACACATGCTTTAAAAAAACATCCATCAAGCACAAATGAAAAAAGCTTAAGCTATTAAGCAAATATGGGCATTTTTTATCTTTAATGAGGTTAGCGGTGACGCCAGTCGATACCATCAACCTCCGCAACCTCACGTTGTTTGATGACTGTTGTCGATGTATCAACGGGCCGTACACTAATCACTAGGTAGATGACAATCACCCCAGCATACATATTAGCAGCTGTAACTTAGACGGGATCTTTCGGACTGTCTAATCACTACGGACCGTTTCAGAAGCGCAAGGGAGTCGGAACTTCTGGGGCCAGCGTTTGGGATAAGAAATGATTCTGGGAGAAAGTGGTGATTATTTATTATGTGACGACTCATGCCAATTCTCACCTATTCTCGTTATTCTGTCAAAGTGAATTTCACTGACTGAATAACGAGAATCTCCGAGATTTTCGCGAGTCGTCACATAATAAATGAAGCATTTCTTAGTTATTTCCATGAAATAACGAGATCTATTCTGGGTTTTATCGGACGTCCGCGCGCGTCGAGTAGACCGTGGAGGTTACCCCGCTAGTTTTACTTCATAAATAATCACCGAGAAAGTAACTGCCTTGTTAGGAAGGAAAATAAATCTGAATCCGGTGAAAGCGATGTCCAAATTTAATTGTAATCAGGTAATCAGGGTAATGCCCCATTCGACTCGAGCATTCGATTCATTTCGATTGCGAGTCATAATTTACTTGCTTGCCTCGAATTATCACAGGTGGCGCAAACTCACAGCGCAAACCGGAAGTCCGACGGAAGAAACATCAGTTCTGACGAAAACCACTGAGGTGAGTGGTTGAAAATATTCAACAGTGAGTAAATTTACCGATTGTGCTTTAAAGAAATTTCATCAAGAATGATCAACCAATCGAATGAATATATTTAGAGATATCTAGATTCCAGTTATCAATCAGATGAATTTATTCGAATGAATCATCATATTTTGTTAATGATTTACTTTTCTTTCCCGCGGCTTGTTTGGAACTTGCACTTGCTTGAGATTGAAGAAAACACGCAAATATCAGGAACACAAACTTCACATTTGCCGCCATGTTTTACCTTTAATTAAACTGGCCAATGAATAGCTTCTATTTTCAAATGTGCTGAACGAAAAAAGGGTCTCAATAATTGATGCTAAAATTTTATCTTATCACACTTTTTTGACAAGAAAACTCTTCATCATTTGAATTCCAAAACTATCATTCAGATGTTCATTAGACTGAAATGTGTTATCCACCACCTTTAATAAGAGAACATTAGTGATATAAATATGTTTTGACCTGAAAACCGGTGCCCGCTAGATGTCGCTTCTGTTTTTCACAAGTTCACGGTTTTGTGACTGTCGAGCTCGTTGTTACTCTATTTCGGTGTTTGTCACAAGTTTGGTTGAATTTTAAAGTGAACCAGCACAAAGGTCACTCCATGGTAATGTAGCGATTCAAAGAAAATGTGGCATTTATTTATTGAATCCATAAACAACAGAGTTTTAGAACGATCCCACAACCAAGACTGCAAGAGACAACGACTGCTCCCGCCGTCCCGGGCGACTGCTATTTGATTTTTGGCATTTTGCTCTCCTTGCATGCATCTGGCCACCAGGTGTCTCTGCATATCAAATAAAATAGTTACCACTGGTTACTGGGTGATGATATATTTTATGAGGACTTTCACTAACATGGACGAATACGCTATCATTAGAACAATCTTTTTCCTAGATCCTATGTTATAAATCTGAATACAACTCCCGACACTGCTGCATTCATTTGTTAACAACATATCGTTGTCATCATTGTCATTGTTGTAATCAACATCATTATCATCAAAGATGATGGTGACGAGGATGATGATAATGATGATGAAGTAGTTGATCCCATCAACCCACCCAAGGTTGATGGCATTGACTAATGATGAGGATGATGATGACAACAACTGAAGATTGTTAAGCTTGCATACTTTTGGCAAAAAAAACAGTCCAGTGGCGGATTCAGGGGGACCCAAGGGGCCCGGGCCCCCCTAAGATAAATAAAATCTAAAACTAAATCCTTCGGGAGCCTTTAGGCTCATAAGGCCGGATGCTATCCCGGTTTCCGTGGCGTGAGCGGATGA
>JAOXYC010200795.1:0-11726 GCA_028565715.1 Phoronis pallida
AAAAAGTGTCAATACAGTCATATTGCCACAATGTTCTACTTTCCTATATTATCAAGGGGAATTCTGGGAGCTTGTCTTAGATGTGGATTGGCTCTTCGTTCCTCCCCTAACAAATCTTTTCTTTAAGACTGAAAATACCTTTTGTAACTTAAACTCATACATCGCTATTTACGATCAGTGTAGAATTATCAATTATTGAAATACGACAACCTTCATTTGTTATCAAACACAATGTTAATATGTGACAGTTGATCTCAGTTATCTTGTTGATCTGTCAATAAGATATTTCATCAAATCACTTTGGCCGCCTGTATAGAGATTTCCGGAAGAAGCGAAGGTATTGATTCATTCAGATGAATGTAAGGATGCACTTTGTAACAAACAATCAAACGCAATTGACCTCATTCAATAGTTGATAATTGCACATTCGTAAAACAACATTTCGTTGTGTGATTATATTATTCACAAATGCACAAGGGTTATTTATGTTAATAGTGATACTGTATTGAATCCAGAAATGAGATGAATCTTTAGTTGTTATTGATAACATTGTTAACTTTATTTAAGGCGGCACAGAACCTAGAGGAATATGGAATTCATTTTCATAAAGTTTTGAAGGTAATTATTCGATATCGCTTTAGTGTCATAGTTTGGTCTTATAACAATGAAAGATGAGATTGAAATTTTTTTGAGATTTAATACATTTATTTATGAAACATATTTATATCAATATATGAACATTTGAATGAATACATGAAATTGGCTGGGGTAACTCCAAAGACCGGAGCCGTGTTCTAGAGTTACCCTGAAACGTTCTATAAAACCCATAATAAAAGTGATACATCTTTATGGCAATGCCTTTTATTAATAAATTTGAGACAGAATCATGTAACTTGACTGGAAAGCACTTCAAATAGATGTCACCTTTAAAATAGATACATTTTATGTTTCATCTCGACACACATTTTGTTGAAATGATAGTTTTTTGTTCCTTAAGCCATATTGCTAACTCAATTACTGATTGACAGTCACCAAGGTGGTGAACAATTTGTAAACAATTTTAATATTAATAACGTTCATTATTTCATTTAGAATAAGAATGACCATTACAACTATATTTGGGCTGGCCTCAGTATCCGTGGACTCTACTTGGCTGAAAAGAACGGAAGCGAGCGCAAAATCATCCATCGCCATCCTTGGGTGCAAACGGAGAAAATATCATTCAATCGTAGACGGTTCAGCATCCTGCCAAAATCTGACAGTGACATCTTAAAACTTAGCAAGTTCAGTTACTACACGGAAACTCATAAAATGTAAGTAACATAGTAAGGATGAACTTTAAAACTGCTTTATAGTACTCTTAAAGTAATGAGTGACATTGTCTTTTTAGAGTTCTGATGTTGCTATCCCAAGCAGACGATAATTTGTGTCAAACACCTCCGTGTTTATTGAGAGAGGGGTCGTCACATTTAACAAGTATCCCTTCCTTGACACCTCTTTCAATCAGTTTTTCTCTACTAATGTCTACATTATCAATAGAAAACTCGTCATTTTGTTCATGTAGATGATTATGAACCAACCTTACGGTGTTGGTACATACGTTTCTTGAAAGGTTGTTCAGTCTCTCCTATATATAATAATCCAGGCAGACAATTTGCTCCTTCACAATGTTTTCCATAAACTATGCTACTCGTTCATCCTAAGGACAAACCTCGAAAGGATCAAGAATGAATTATTGATGAGGTCAATGTTTATTATGCTTTTAGTGATGGTGGTGGTAGTCGGTTTAACAGGTATATCTTGTGTGTACATTTCACTCATATTTGTTCTAAGTGTGGTTTGGTAGTTTACACATTTAGTTTTGCTAGATTAATTTTCTATGCCCATCTACACACCGTCATAAGAAAGGTACATTAGGGGTCAATTAAAAATTTGCAAATGTGACGAAACGAGTATGCCCGTAAACTCCCTGGTGAACAACCAATGCCAAGGTGACGTCAAACACAAGGTCGCCATCACAGCTTTTATTTGACCCCTACTGTATATCATTCCTTGACTCTTTCTTTTGTCTATTTACTTGTTTTTCAAAAATCTCTGTTGTTCATAGTTTCTAAAAAAAACAAGGTAATTTAGGAACCATACTTCATGCAAGGGCCTGGTCCTTGACAAGTGTTAAATATGCACCATTTTGATTTAAAAATGCCTTATTCATTTGAAACATATCATTACCTGTACTCAACCTAGGGACTTAATTGCAATTTCAAAACTTTTGACCACTTAATGTAAGGGTTGTCAGGTTGCTCCAAAGGTTTGAAGGGGAACAGCTACCTTTGTCTCTGTTCATCACCTGGCTATCAACATTACATAATTTCTACAATATTAAATGCTTACATCGCTCCTTACGAATGTAGAATTATCAATTATTTAAATACCATGTTTTCATCTGTTTCTTTATGACTGAAAACAAATTAATAGAGCAAAGAAAAATCAAAACTGCATTTTCTGTTCAATCTCACATAGGTCTTGCACAACTAGGTGCAAAATCTAAGACATTCTTTAAAAGTTGTAGAAATCGTGAAGGGAAATGTTTTCGATGTCACTAGCAGCGCTGAGCTGGAATGAAAATAGTACTTAAAAACTAAAAAAATCTTTTTGAAAAAATTGTTTACAAATTTAAAGTTTAATTTTCAATATGAATATCCATGTATGAAGGATTGAAGTCCAACTGCGCACAGTTTCAAGACATTTCCTTGATTTTTGGAGAAATAATTTCAAGACAAAATGTTTGCATTTTTTTGTGAACCACCCTATATATCTTTTTAAACTTGTCACCTAGAAACAGAATTTGTGAGTGAAGTGTATTGATATTGATGTGGTGCTTGAATTTTTTTTATTTTATTGTCTGACATTTGTTTTTTGTAAAACCTTTTCTTTTGCTTACGTAACAGTTGTCCATTTTCTCTCCAGGGGTCGCTACCTACTGCAACAGTGCACTACGCAACATCGGTTCCAGATACAGATGAGATCAAGGGAAAATGTTTCTCAAATGTTCAGACAAGGTAAACATTGCGAGTGTTATTAAATCAGTTATAACATCTCCTGAATGAAAAGTGGATATAATAAAAGAAATCACTGCTGTGACCACAATTAATTATATAGATAAATTTGGAATCTGAATTTTTTTTTACTGTTCCTGTCATGGCTGCCTCATTAGCTCAGATGGTAGAGCATATGCCTAGATAGCAAACTGCCGTGGGTTTGAGTCCCATGATGGGTCAGAAAATTTTTTCAGATTCCAAACATCTCCTGAATTCTGTGTTTTGTTAGGTTTAATCTTGAGTAAAAAGTAGTGCTGAAAAACAACAACAAAGTAAGGTTGTCTTTCTTTATTGCTGGTATAGCGTGGATTATAGCTACCAATGATCAATTCATTTGATGAGATTTGTTTTTTGCCATAGAGTCAGTAGAAAATTGAAAACAAAAACAAAGACGCTGAAGTTCATAGTTCCTGATGATGATATTGGTTTAATATCGAAACATCGAGCACTATAAACTTCAGCGTCTTTGTTTTTGTTTTCAATTCATTTGCCATTTAACTATCTGCAGCACATAGCCAGTTTGCGAAAAATGGTGGATTATTCAGTCCTAGACGATGTCGTGGCTAATAATAAAAAATTAGGTGACTGTGTTTTGTGATTGAATACTAGGGTAGATGTGTGATAAATATAGTTCTGCATTTTTTATTCAAATCTTTGTTTTCCAGGGTTCTTTCATTTTTCAGGACTTCTTTTAAAATGTTCTAAACATCAATGTTATCTTTTAAATCATAGCGAAATACTACCCATAATTATGTATGCCCTGAAAGGAATCTCATAGTTGTTTTTAGTTGAAAACCAACAGGGGTAATTAAAAGATCAATACTCAACTAATAAAGAATGCAAAATACATTAAGACACTGATATGATTACATACAAATGTTGTCTCGAGACTTCTCATGCAAAATGCATCATTTGGTGATGCATAACTCATTTAGTATTGGATGTACAAGTTTTTTAAAAATACTACTGATACGAATGAGTACTAACAAAGCGTAAAAACATTTTTTGCAATGATGTTCTATGCTCTTTCGCTAGTTTCTACGAAATATTCAGGTGAATTTATTCTTCATTCTTAGTGAATTGCCAATTTACCAACTTCATCAATCAGTATATATCTACCAAGTTAAAATGTGTTGAATATTTTTAATTCTTGATCAGTCTTTCTGTTGTGCATTTTGTAAAAATGTGGTGGCTTGTTCAAATTTCACAATTTCTGATTTCTGACCAGATAAAGAGTTTATGTCTGAAGGAAAATTGCAATAGGTAATAGTAATAAGGATATCCACGACCGTCTAAATGAATTTGGAGATTGAATTGTGGTTAAAAACAAACCAAGTGCTGACCTGTTTGTCTGAGAAATACTTCTCTGTCAATTCTCTAGTGTCATGTTTCTCAACTAAACAGATTATACCGACTTTCATTAATTGATTTCTGTTTTTATTTGTGGTTCAGACTTCCCGTTAGAAGCAGACAGATCGGAAAAGGTTGAATACGAGCCCATTCCAGAACGTGATCATGATGACGAGGTGTTGGACATAGGAAGTGATTATGAAAACGAAGAGGTTTGTTCATTAAAAAAAAATATGACAGTTCTTTTGTCATAGTCACTCATGATTTTGCTCAAAAACACTTTTTAAAACTCTGTTTTCACAGTTTTATTTGGTCATTTTTTATCTTAGTTTTTCCTAAAAAATCAAACTAAGCAAGTTCTTGGATAAAAACTTGTATATAGCCCAGATTTGAACTTATTTTTTTTAAATCTGAATTTAAAGTTAATTTTATCACCCACTATGGTAGTCAAAGATTTGTTTCCTCTGTAGTTTTATCTTCACATAACCTATTTATAGCCACACTCGTTCAATACAAAGTTGGCTTTTCTGGCGCATTTTGTAAAATAGTTCTTAAAAGTGTGTTAAAACATGTTTAGAAGATGAATTGACAAAACGCTTTACAAAAAAAAAATGTAACATTTATCAACCTGTATGAATAGAAATCAATGTTAATTCCATCTAATATTTAGATCAATTTGTATAAACTTATTATATCAAAAAATGTTGGTTTTAGCTGTATATTCGTTTTCCCAAATGGGCAATATAAACTGCTTACAGTTCTGAAATGGTGTAAAAATGGTATGAAAATAGATCAATGTTAATTTGAAGTAGACCATTAGGAGTATCTTGGTAATCAAGCTTCCGACAAATTTGTTTAGCTCCAAGCGATAGATGTAGACAAGATTGCGAAGTTTAGCTTACAGTGACTCGGTTTTTAAACCAGTGATGCGTGGATTTATTGGCAGGTTGTCAGCTCAATGAGGATTTATGCATATCGGATGAAATCTTAATATTTCTTGATATTATCTCCAAGACGTGATATGTGGAAAGTTTAGTGAAGCATCGGATGTAATTAAATCCAGGAATGGAAATCTTGTATGTTATCACAGACAGTGGAACAAGATTTGAACTGTTTGCATATGACATATAATTGTTCATAGAAATGTTTGGGTTATGTTGGAAATGATATTGGAAATGTTTGGAAGCATTTGATATAGCTCCAGTGATGGATTGGGCACCTGAATTCTAGACTGAAATCTGAATAGGAAGTTGTTCCGGTTCTGTTGGAAAGTTTCTGAAGCGTAAACAAAATGCAGTTAAGAAGATCATGGAATCTTGCCACACAGAATCCAAAACAGATGTTCACAGCCTTTTGATCTGATGTTTTGTGATTAGATTTTGTGCTCATATATTTTGTTTAGAACTGGATTCTAGTTCATTATGGAGGTGAAACATGTCAGTTTTTCTAAGAACGTTTGTTATATCCAGGTAGGTTGGAGAGAATCAAATTGCAAAATGAAATTATAATGAAATGTTATATTTTTTCTTTCTCAGTGATATTTTTACGAAAGTGTCGCTTATGACAGCCCTTAAGTTGCTGTCTCTAGTTTTGAACCTTATAAACTTTTTTGTAGTTTGGTCAACAAAACTTGCAGTCATAACATTTTGTTAATGAGTTTTTTTAATCAGGTTAAGGAGTCTTTTTGGATAAAAAAGTGGGGGGTTTTCAACTTTGTTTGAACATACATAATTATATTTTTGGCAGTTTTTGTGATGTTATTTCCCTAAAAAATTTACAAATTTTTTGAATTTTTTTTACTTTCATTCAAATTCAAAAATGTTGTCAAGCTGTATAAAGCTTTGATTTGACACTTTTAAACAGGTCCCAAAGGTTAAAAATATGAGGATATTTTTAACAATAAAAGATAGTGATTAGGTTTTGTGGTTTTCATTGTCTCTCGTTCCCTGGCATCTTCAAATGATGACTGACATCTTAGTTACTGAACCTTCAGATTTCCTACGATCAGTTGTTCTAATTGAGTTAGTAATGATTTTAGGATTTCTGAAATGACAGGCTTAGAATTTTGCAATTATTTGTAACTATATTGATTCTATTTAGAGTTTTCTCATCTTATAACTTTAAAGGATGACAGATTTTTTAGTTTATATTTTGATAAATGATGATGATCGGACAGTTATTTGATCAGTTACCTTTGGACAATGAGCTAGATACAGATCTAGCTCATTGCTTTGGACGAGAAAACTCTTATCAGAATTGGTAATGCTAAGAACAGCTGCATTTTCAATCAAACTATGGAGTAATAGATATGAGAATAAACTTATTTTTGCTTCTAAGAAAAGCGTGGAGTCTTTATCTTAGCTGCAATTTTTAGAAGGCTTAAAAAAGTTAATTAAGGATCCACACAATTAACTTTTTTAAGCGAAATGATTATTCTTATAATTTTCTTACTTATGAAAAGAAAACATTTACAATACTGTTTGTTTTTCACTGTTGTTTCTTACTAATAAATTCTTATTTCTCAGATGGAGAGTCCATACGCTGAGGTTAGACCAACAGGCTCTCAACAACGAAGGAACAAATCTGTCAAGACAAAATCTCAAAATAACAGGTACATTGACAATTATTTGCTAATTTAAGGACCAAGATTAGAAAAATGGACACAAAAGAAATGCGGTATGAGTTTAAAATCGACAGTCCTTGTGGGAGTTGACTGTCTGATCTGACTATTCTAAGGTCTTTGTTATCATCTTTTGAGCAAACTCTAGATTTAACGTGTCACTGAGTAATATAGTTATGTCATTTACTGCAGGCCACCATTATTTACCAGTGAACATCCCGCTCTAGAGAATGCTAGAGCGCCATCTTTGGCTGAATATCATCAGCGACGACTCACGAGCAATGGTAGTACTCCAGGAAGTAGGGGTTCAAAGGCGTATGTTGTCGGTAAGTTCTTGATGATGAAATGACCATTGATTACACACACACTATATGTAGCATGTTTGGTTAAATATAATTTTATGTTTAACTTAGGTTGTGAGTTTTCAAACACAGTATGCGTTCTATGTAGTAGGTCCCCCAGTGATGGTGTTGGCATTGTAGAATAAAGAGCACAACAAAACGTAAAAAGAGACTTACATTTGTTTGAAAAGCTCACGACCAATGCTATATAATAAATAATTATTAAATTATGTTTAACCAAACATGCATCACAGAAGGAATATACCAAATTACACTATAGGTAGGTAGATGAAAGTTAACAATTTAAAAAAAAAACAGTTAAACCAATATAGACCTGTGTTGACATTTCAGTATATTTAGCAAAAACCATCATCAAGATAAAGAATGTGATCTTACTTTATTGGTGTTGTTTAATATACCCAAACATCAACACAGGTTTATTATGTGTTTCAAGATGTGTCTAGGATTTGAACCATTCAAACGTTTGTTTAAAATGACCCTGCAGACTTTTCACTGCATTTAAAGTTCAAAATATGCCTTTTCAACTTGCATAAAGCCCAGATTTGAACATTTTGTAAAAGTTTGAAAGGTTTAAAATGTAGACAGCGAGACAGTATCCTTAATATTTTTTCATTAACATGTTGGCCAAAATATAACCAATTTATTTAATATTTTATATTGAATAACCCACAGATTTTTATGTTGCAATAAACTTGAGTTTAGATAGATTAAAACAATTAACAAAAAGTAATGTTACTACTGTTTCTATATTAAGATGCCATTAGCCAACGAATCCCTTGATGAATAGTGCAATGATGCTTAATGAATCCAATAATTGATTTAGGAAAGATATATCAACATGCAACACAAACTGAATTGAACACAAATATTACTTGCCAGATGTTACTACGCAGTTAATCTTAACGCAACTTTTCAGTTTTCTAAAAATCATGATAACTTGCAAGTTAACATATCAGCCGTTGTTTTGGTCTCACAATGTAAAGGAAAAATATTTAATAGTTCTGCTATCATGATAGTTCTGACAATTATTAAACATAATGATAACAAAATAATTTACGGTAAAACCTCTTCAATTTTGACCAAAAATAATTGCAAAAACTGCTATTTTTAAAAAAATCAGTGATGTACTGAATATTATTCAGAGAGGTTTATGTAAAATGATTATAGGTTTTTATCAGGACAACCAGAAAGTGTAATAAAGTTTCGTTAGAAAAATGGAAAATATTATTTTGTCATCTAAAGTTTGTCGTACCAACTGGTGTCAGTCACAGAGGTTTTACCGTATAACAGTCACAGTAGTTGCTAGTTGTAGACTTAAATTCTTAGGTACGGCAAAAGCTCCCCATTTTCAGCCACAAATGACGGATAGGTGAAAATCTATTCCATCAAATTTCTCTAAAGTTGTTCATTTTACCAAACTCCTACTTCATACATAGTTTGTCATGTTCATGCAAACAAGCAGTTAAATCAAAATAATGAGCACTGGAAATCTAAAAATATGTCGGTTATGTCAGAAAATGGCGAGCTTTTGTTGTAGTTCATGTACTCACGCTCACAGCTTGTATTTAATTTGTAGATGCTAGTATTTATTCACAAGACCAGACCTTATTCCCTCATCACAGTGAAATAATATCGGGTGAGGATATTTGTTATTTGATTATAAGATTGAATAATCCGGCAGCGCTTCTCAAAAATGTTAAATTCTGAACTGTTTTCTTTTGAAAAGCCTTAATTACCTGGCATGGTTGCATCACTGAATACATTTTCTGCAAACTATTTTTTGATGAGAACAAACAGAAGTTCACTTACTGAGAGACTTGAATCTGGCAGTTCTCTAAAGACTATGGTCTCTTAGTAAAGGAAATATGTTTTACTCACTCTCAACAAAAGACTATAAATAATTTCATTTGTTATGTGTTGACCGAAAATGTGCTAAATACTGTTCAATTTCTAATTTTGGAATGCTCAATCTTAAATATTTGCTATTTTAGCACAACTTTTGTGGTGGAATAATCTTAAATTTTCGAGGGGGTAATTTTTCTCACTCTTGGGGGGAAATTTTGGTCCGTTAAGGGGAGAATTTCATGTGATTTTGAATAAATTTGAGAGAAGGTGCCTAATGTACCGGTCACCGGCACAAAAATCAGGTCAGCGAGGGCCCTGACTGACTTCTACATTTCAAACCAACCTCATATGGCGATTACTAGAAGTTCACCCTTCATGTGACCAAGGAACTTAGTAAAGGGTTTGAAACGTATCATATCCAAAATGAAAGACTTCAAGCTAATACTCAACATCCGACTTAATTCACTCTAGCAAAAGGAGACGCGAATGCGCGTTCACTTCTGGGAAGTTGTCTGTTTATGTGGACAAACTCCAGGAGTAGGTAACTTGTAGAATGATACTCCTTCCAACCACGGATACTTTGCCAAGTTCTTAAACTTCCCGGTGTCGGCATATACACCCATTGGCACAGGTAGTTGGCTTGCATTGAGGCCTGTGGATTTCTCAGAATTTTGACGCCAAATAAACCACCGAAAAACGTCCCTTTGGTTTCAATAACAGAATTCAGAGGGCGCCACTATTTGTCCACATCCTGTCAGAAGTGAACGCGCATTCGCATCTCCTTTCGCTAGAGTATATTAAGTCGAATGTTGAGTATTAATAAGTTCTACCATGTAAAAACTGGAGTGAATAATATTTTTTTCATCAGTTATATCATGATTCTATTTTGAAACGCTAGCTAAGTGTCAATCAGTTGTAACTGACCTTTAACTGTGACATATTATCAATTTTCTGTGATTCTTTATGAATAAAGCAGTAACTATAATTGTATAAGTGGCCTTTTTCAAGCACTTTTACATTGGGTTGCAACAAAACACCAAGTCTAGCTATATGATCTTGTATTTGCAACTACATGTGTGCAAATACATCAATTACGGTTTCCAGTTTAATTCAAAAGTGTTAAAACATAAATTGGTCACAACGTACATGTAGTGGCATGCGCCTTGCTGTTGAAATACAGTATACAGTTTGTTTTCAACTTTGAAATACTTGAGATAATAGTTTGCATTGTGGTCAGTCACCCTCTAACGTCCTTTCAAAATAATTCATATATTTTCACGTTGATTGGGTCACTATTCTGTGTTGTGGATTTTGAAAACAGGCTTGTTGAAAGCTAAATATCCTTTTACAATTTTCAGACTCACTGAATGAGAGGTTTGAAAACATCCCCGTTCCTGATAGCCCAGAACGTCAGATAGCCATGGTGCCTGTTCCCAAAGATAGAACTGGTGGTTTAGGCATTACCATCGTCGGGGGAGAGAATCCACGAGTGTTGAACATGGGTATTTTTGTCAAGACAGTTATCCCTAGTGGACCAGCAGACCGAACAGGAAGGGTGTTCCCAGGTAATAACAGATATTGTGTAATTTTATTTGTTAAATAGTAGTGTTTATTCTGTCCGGATAAACACTGGAGATGTCAAAGGATTTTTTCATCATTATTTCATGTCTGTCTCCTCGTTGGTGAGGATCTGGTGTCAAAATTCAAATCAACTAGAAATTTTGTGTATGAGTCCTTTCATGAATATTATTAACCTGCATCATAGTCAAAAAGTTCAAAAGAAATCGGTAAAGGGGTGAATTTGAGATCTTTGTATCCAAAAAAACCTTGTTGTCCGACAAGGTTTTCGAAATTTACACTTTTTTAGGATTTTAATCCTTTTAAAAAAGCTCAAATTTACCCCTTTACCAATTTTTTCGGAATTTTTTTACTAAGATGCAGGTTCATTATGTTCATCGAAGGACTCGTACACACAATATCTAGTTGATTTGAATTTTGACCCCAGATCCTCACCAACAAGGAGACAGTATCTTTAAAAGACGATGAAGAGAAAACTTTACTTGTATAATGCTGGTTTACTGCCACACTGCATGTTTAATTGGTTATATTGTATACAGAATATAAATAAATACAACAACAGTTTTCAGTCGAGATATGTTTCGGCAGAGCCGTCTACCATCTTCAACTGTTAATTGTTCAATGAACAAGCTAACTGTTGGGCTGCATATGAATTTACAATCAGTGCATTACATAACAAGGAATGACAAATAGTTAACTAATTAAAAAATAAAAAAACGTGGCTCCTGCCAAAAACGTAAGTCTCCAAGCCATTGAAGTTGTTTTACCAATTAACATATAGGGAATGAAAGTCATTTGACCGAAACTTCTGCTTCCGGTGACATACTCTCAATGCCTCCAATGTGTTTCAGACGGAGATGAAAAAAGAATGAC
>JAOXYC010200907.1:0-11709 GCA_028565715.1 Phoronis pallida
GGGAGGTATACTGCTGATGATGCGTACTAGCTGATGAGGCAGGCAAAGTGTGGCAGCGCTACGGCGTTTTCTATTTCACTTGACAAGCCAACAGGGTCGAATGAAAATTAATTCAGTTTGTTTTTGTTTTTTCCAGGAAGTCAAGCTTTTCCTATCAATTCTGGATGTACCCTTCATGGAAGATAGATGGTATAACCCATTTATGAATGCTGTTCTACGAGATCATCCAGACTCAGTTATTGCTGGCGGAATATCCCAGTTTGTAACACCACCATGGGGATTGTAAGGATTTTTGTGGCATTCCAAATTTTTAAAACTTACTGAATTTTTTAAACTCAAATTGTACTTTTCCTGACTTTTTTACTCTGCAAAATATGCATCCTTGGGGTCTTTGGAAGATATTTTAATAGCGCACTCCTGACACACACTTGTTTGTCTAGCAGAGACAGACATTGATCTCAAGTTACCCAAATTTGTTATGACCTCAGGGAAACCACTACGTTTTAGAATAACCATCCAATGTTCTTGTTTTATTGAATTGTGTCAACCCATGCATCTTCCTGACAAGCATTCCTTTGTCTAGTGGATATAGAAAGTAACCATGATGTATGCCCAATGTTGAGCAATCGCTTATGGATGTCTGAGAAAAATGCAATACATTTCTGGCAGTATAGATTCCAAGAAAAAATAAAATTTGCTGGAAGAGCCCTTAAACATCCTCCATGATGGTCACAGGATTTGCATTTTTTAGAATTATAAAATTTGTTTTGCCATAATTTCTAAAACAAATTAATCCTCTGGGCTTAACATTAAACACTAGGCAAACAAACTGTTTCTCAAAACTCATTTGTGCTCAGTTTGATCATTATTTAGACAAGAATATTAATGTTGTCTCTGCAAAATTTGTATTAATTTCAAGTTTAAGATACTATTCTGTCAAATAGTTCAGGTTTTCTAGTTTCGAGCGAGTTTGTTTTTGAACGTACCAGAACGTGGAAACAGAATCTTTAAATTAAATTAATTTGGTTAATATTTTTTGAGAAAAGACACGTCATATAATTAATGTTTACTGTACTTACTTTAAATTACGTTTACTTATTTAATTTGGTTAATATTTTTTGAGAAAAGACACGTCATATAATTAATGTTTACTGTACTTACTTTACGTTTACCTATATTTCAGGCAGGGAGACATGACAAGTACATTTGGTCTTGCAGTTACCGGGGAGAAGTTAAAAGTCGCATCTTGTGTTATCAAGCAAAACCACAAATCACAGAAGAAAATACATAGCATCGTATCACAACTTAAGAAAGCAGACATTGTAGAGGACAAGTCATTAGCATTCATGTTTTCATGCATGGGGCGTGGAAAGTATTTTCATGACTGTCCAAACTTTGAGTCAGGGATTTTCCGAGAACTTTTCCCCAAAACTCCCCTGTTCGGATTTTTTGGAAATGGGGAAGTTGGGTACAACCATATTTTTGATGCCGAAGGGAAACGGATAAGTAATGAGGTTCCTAGAACACTGAATAATGTGATGCATTCATACACGACTATATTTGTGTTGTTATCATATTAGTGACGGTCACCACCTTATTACCGTATAGCCCCGCAATTGAGGGCATGCGCCTTATTGTGGATTTGCGCCTAATCGCGGAACCTGTAGGCCCATGCGCCTATTGTGCAGGACAAATGATTAAAACGAGTGTTGAAATTAACATGTCAAAAGTGCGCCTTTATCTGGAGTGCCCGGTTAACATGGGCCTAACCGCAGAACCTTTAGGCCCATGCGCTTATTTTGGGGGAATTTGAGTTGACAAGTTTTGAGAAAAATGCATTATTTCGCAAATAGGCGCATGTGCTCAACTGCGGGGCTATACGGTAGAACATTACATGGTCTATGGTTAACAAGGAATCCCCCGCACAAACTTTGAATCTATCTCACGAACCACTCATATTTGGTTATTCCCTCTCACGAACCAATGAAGCTCTCGCACTAACGCGATATTCCATGCCACAAACAATTATTCCATCTCATGGTAAGAAATTCCCCCTCACGAACCACCAGAGACAACAAAGGACTACAGTACAGTAAAAAGTTTTGGTGGTTCGTGAGAGGGAATAACCAATTATGAGTGGTTCGTGAGATGGATTCAAAGTTCGTGCCGGGAATTCTCTGGCACCCTTGGTTAAGATGTGCTTCTTCAAACTTTGGGAATTGACCTCCTGGTTTGTTTGCAACGAGGGATTCAGTGCCCAATTTAGTGGCATGTGAGAATGACTCTATTTTCAGCAATTTGTTCTTTGCTGTAGACATTTGAGTTTTTTTTGCTAGTCAAGTGTTACACCACAACTATGTAATATCACTTCAAAATATTCTATTGTTATTATGTGTTTTATATTTTTCCATAATGAAACTGACAAAATTGAACAACTCAGCACTGGGCTTATGTTTGATAACAACCGTTTTTTAAGCTTACCACTCCAAAATAGTACTTACTGATCACTTAGATGATAAATGCAAGAATACAGTCAACTGAATTTTATTTACTTGTCAATTAAAAATTTAAGCAACAAAAAGAAAAGATCAAAATAAATGCAAAATTTATTATTCCATCATTCAAACTAACAAAAATAAATTATCAAGCAAATTCAGAACATAAAAAAATGCTTTGCACCATTCAGAAGCGAGACAGACATTTCTTAATTTTAATATGATTTTTATCACTTTGAGGTGCAGAAAAAATTGCAAAATCCATTTTTTTAAGTCGACTCTTACCTGTACAAAATAATTTTCAAATTACATAGTAGAAGAATATAGATTTGAGACTTGCTTAAAAGCAGGACTTGCGAGTTCTGTATGATTTGGCATGCATTAAGTTTCTAAATATAGGCCTACTCGACATGACTAGAAAAATCTCATAAATACTTAGAAACACAATTTTATTTAGTGTAATTGTTTGCTATTATGTTGACAGTCGTTTTTATTTGATGATTTGTTTTATCATATCTTTATCTCTTAACATTCTATATTGAATCAAGCTTGCTCTCAACCCCTCATTTCTATCTGATTAAATTGTCTGACGAATGGGGGCTTTGTGTTTGAATTATTGTGGAGGTGACTTGTGTTTTCAGTATATATGCTTCGAATCATTTTATAAAATTTAATTTAATTATACAATAAATAAACCATTAGGGATGTCGGTAACAACTTCTTAGTGAGATTCAATGATGACTTGACTAAGGGAATGAAAAAAATAATGAATGACTAAATGCAAAAAGTACAACCTGGTCCACTAAATATTATTGCAAAAAATAAAAAACTTAATCTATACACTAAATATTGTCAAAAATAATTTATACAAAACAAAACAAATAGCATTGAAAATGCAACATCACATTCTCTACAATGTTTTTAGCATTTTTAAATACAATGAATTATGGGTTTCGGCCGGGCTTAACTACCTAAATCAGGATATACACTACAGGAATTTAAAATCGTCAACTAACAAATAACTGTTCATTCAGGGTCTCTCTGAAAACCGATGTTCAAGGTCAAAAACTAACTACTGAAAAAAGCTATGATTTGCTATGAGTAAATGCTCATAATCATAGTCTTTCTGGTAAATGACTGAAGGACATGAAATTCAAGAGC
Source organism: Phoronis pallida (assembly GCA_028565715.1). Classification (NCBI taxonomy): domain Eukaryota; kingdom Metazoa; phylum Phoronida; family Phoronidae; genus Phoronis; species Phoronis pallida. Next base: position 3,657 of record JAOXYC010200907.1, read on the forward strand.
TGATGAATTTACATTCCTGTCTTATTCCATTAACTATAAAAGTATCATCCTTTTTAAACCAAGCACAATTACTGGACTTGAACAACTTACATAATAATGATAAATGCACTACAGGTTTGAATAGCCTAATATGATTAAACATAACACTGTACAGCGTAACAATATCTATGGACTCAACAGACCCATAGCATGAATCAAAATTACTAATTAATAATATTATTTATCACTTTTGACATTAAAGTCATGCATCGCTGCTCGCGAAATATTTTGCAATGCAGCATTGTGTCCGTTTCTTCTAGTACATAATTTGAACATTTCCCGTTACCAAACTGAATTCCAACCTTCATTCTTTACAGAAAACGCGGTTTTAATACCGTTAAGTTAATCTCAGTTTTCTCAATTATGCTGTCTTAGATACTTATCGAGACAGAAAATGAAATGGCCACAGGATACAGGATTTTGGACGTAGCGAAAGTGTTTATTCCTTCAGACGAATATAGATATCCAATCCATAACAATAAGGCCAACCAAATCAACCTTCCCAGCGACTTACGACTTTGTGTGAGCTGCCTACATTAATTTTTGAACTACTTGCCATTATACAATGTTTGTAGGTTGACAACCCTGTTCGTTGGTGACATCTCAAGAAACTGGGTCATAAGGGCCACAGTGCCTCAACTACTTTTTAGTAATTGGACTCGTAACTTAGGCTGACTGAATAACAATAAGACACAAACAGTTCCTTGCAATGAATGCCCCTTGGCTAATTTTACTAAGGATATTGTGTCCGGTGGTCAAATTCTATACAGCTGCTGAACTCTGCTGGAATTCTGGAATTGTCAAACTGTTAACCCTCTGCTGCTGGAGATGAAACCATGCCATAATTCCTTAGCGTAGAGCAACAATGTGTAAAGCTTGTGGATTGAACAGTCGGTATCTTTGTTGCTCTCTAGAAGCAGGAGTCCACGCCAGGTTTACCCAATATAACAATGCATACGTTATGAATAATAAGTTATCTGTATCTTTGTGGCTCTCTGGAAGCAGGAATCCACACCAGGTTTATCCAATATAACAATGCATACGTTATGCATAATAAGTTATCTGTATCTTTGTGGCTCTTTAGAAGCAGGAGTCCACACCAGGTTTATCCAATATTACAATGCATACGTTATGCATAATAAGTTATCTGTATCTTTGTTGCTCTCATAGATGCAGGAATTCACACCAGGTTTATCCAATATAACAATGCATACGTTATGAATTTGAAAAGACAGAAAAAATCCAAACTGGACTGGGAATCGAACCCAGGTCTCGCGATTTCCGGTCAGTAGCTCTAACCAACTAAGCTACCCAGTCGAAGTTAATTCTGTCTGAATATTTACACATAATGCATACGTTATGAATAATAAGTTATCACAGACTCTTGATTCCCTCTCAGTAACATGATCGGAGGTAAGTCCCTTGTTAAACTGTCCAACCAAGCCATGTATAGTCCTGACGGGCACATTTCTTTTCTTGGTACAGGCAATGTCCTGAAAAAATAAAACATTTTTTTAAAAGCGATACAAGATATATGATATATCAGTGGTCAAGATCAATCTCTCAAGTTTCCAACAGAGGTCGCCATCGCTGCTCAACGAGAGGTCAAACTCGAGGCGTGACTTCCCATTCGGCTAACATCTGATGAAGAGGCTAGACGTTGCCTTGTAACATGTAATGTTTAAGTCCAGTTGACCAGACTTATAAACTTCAATATCTACACTCCTGGATGACTCATCATCTACTGTAACACCAATTAATCCATACAAAATAAATTTTATTTGATATCATTTTTTAAATAATGAAATATCAAGTATGGGACCATAAGGATTGACTAAATGACCATTGTTATTTCAAAAGGGCCAGCATTATGCTGTAGACTCACCCTTTTGCATAAATTACTTGACCGTGTAGAATTCATAATTGAAAGTCAAAATTAGTGCAATAGAGCTGAATATGGACCACAGTGATATCAACAAATAAAGCAGTCATTGATAACTGGGCTGGTGACTGTCCTCTACAAATTAATTTTCAATATTTGTTGACTTAACAGTGACTATTTACCAAACAAAAATATAGGTTAGAAACAACATTCAAGCTGAATAACAAATGGATATAATTAACACATCACTGCTGTGACGACAAATTATTTATTAAATAAATTTGGAATCGGAAAAAATTTTCTGACCCATTATGGGACTCAAACCCACGGCAGGCTTGCAATCTAGGCAAGTGCTCTACCAACTGAGCTAATGAGGCAGCCATGACAGGAACAGTAAATTATTCAGATTCAAGGGGGATTAACTGAGGTAGAACCCTTTGCTAAGGATATCGTTCAGTATCGTAAATAGGTTGAATAATTCTACCTCAGTCAGTATCCCCCTTGAATCTGAATAATTTACTGTTCCTGTCATGACTTGCCTAGATTGCAAGCCTGCCGTGGGTTTGAGTCCCATGATGGGTCAGAACATTTTTTCAGATTCCAAACATTCAAGCTGATATGGAACTGCCCCGACATTTGGTGGACAATTTAATTAACATGATTCTGTGAAAGGAAAAAGTTGAATCACAATAACTTCAGAATTCATGAAGTAAGTATAAAAGAGATGAACCTTACATGAAAATGAGATTGGCATCTTTGCTCTTTTCTTGAACTAGTTCTCTCACTCTCAGATGACGTTGTGTCTGAAAAGTAGATACATTAAATCAATGTTATGTTTACTTATAGAATTCAAAAGGAACAATATTTCTACATGGTTGTACAGAATGATGCTTGGCTAGACTTCCTATGATTTTGAAAGTCCTTATCTCAGATTAACTGTCACCTCTTTCTAATTGATTGCAACTTTTTTCTAGTTCCAAATGCACTCAGTCTAATAACATTAAATAAACCATCGCATGCATTTCAGAACTATTGTCAGTAACTATTAGTATTGTCCCTAAGATGACAAGTATAGCTTAAACTTAATCACAACACACAGAGCATTTTTACAGAAAACTCTATCTTATTTACAATACAAAGCATGGACGTTTCTCAGTCTACACAGCCACTGTGTAGACTGTGAAACGTCAGTGCTTTGTATATATTGTAAATAAGATGGAGTTTTCTGTAAAAACGCTGTGTGTGTTGTTTATATCATTACTGTGGTCTAGGACAAACATTATACTAAACTTAATCTACTATAATCATAATGTTCACCTTAGATTTGTTGTCATCAAGCTCTTGTACAGTAATCTTCCAGGGGTAGTCATCTTTGTTCTCCCCTTCTCTCAGCTTGAACGGTTCAATTAATGCATTAAACTCTGCCATCCTGAAAACAAAATTATTAAGACGTGTATATCGGCAGGATATTTTCATTCATGTGTGCTGATATATATTAATTTCATTCTCAAACCAAAGCTTGCAGTTCCTAGGAGTGAACCTAGAATTGAAATAAAACCTTGGTTAAATAATCATTTCAAATAGCACAAGTCCTCTTGTATAATTTAAAAGAGGCATCCTTAACCCAGCGTTGACAGTCTGACATAGAGGAGACTGGTGGTCAATTGGTTCGGGTTCTTGATTCACACGCCAGCGGCATGGGTTTGAGTCCCGCCAGCGCCAGTTAGACTTTGTCCTGAGCATAGCACACTGAAGTCCTTCACTCCTCTTATGTCAGGGCTTTTAGTTGAGAGAGAATGCGAGTGTGAATGGCCCCTGGATTTAATGTTTAACGAACGCTTTCCGGGGGTGGATGATTAACTTTTTTAGTCACATAAAATTATGAAATTGAGGTAAAGCAAGGTTTCATGAAATTGAGAATGAGTTTGTCAAGTCCATGACTTGCGTACTTACGTGTCTTTTTGTGGAATTTTTCCTATGTTAGGTATTACCGTCAGTAGTGAGTAGTCTATTCTGAACTTACTCAGGAGTGTGGCCAGGCTGAAAAGGAAGTGTTGAATGAATATATTATTTTTTCTATATTTTAAACAAGGAGTGCTAAGGTTAGTCAATGCAATCTCATTCATTTTTCTGAAAAAAAAACACAACTGTCACAATCAACCTACCAGATATTTAAAGATGCATAAGCCGAATTCATGACCATAAAAGTCATAAAAATAATTGCATATTAGAACTGCATGCACCAATTACTTGGAATATCCCATGATAATTTCTGGCTCCACAAATTAATTTGAATGCGTAGCTCAGTAACTTTTGTAGCCTAAAATAACTATGGTAGAAAAGTGAGTTGATGAATGAGATTTTATTACGAGACAACAACTATGTTGGCCCTACATGATTGCTCCCATTGAAATTGAGATGGTATAAGATTGAACTGTTCTGCAGTATGGAATTAAGAGCTTTTAAGTTTTCCACAAGCTGAAAAGCTATGATGTTCAACTGATGAATTGAAAAAAAAAACAATTTCTCACTTTTTCTGGTCTCTTGTGAGATTCTGTTTCTTTGTTCCAGACATGAAGACACGTAATTGACAGTTACGCCAGTTAGACTTCTGTGCCAGTATGTAGGGAATCAACAAGGTCAGACCTACAAGAGGCAAACAATTGTTGAGAGGAATATAAAAACTTTGATTTTCACTTCAAATGATTATAAATCAAATTTATAAAAGAGACCCTTTATACTCATAACAGCCATTTTACATCAAGTCTCCAGTCTTCTTGAACTGAAAACCAAATAATGAATTTTCCAATATTTTTACAAAATTGTTTATAGTTTTCCTATGGATGGATTTTGTCAATTTTTTACTGAAGGCAATATACATATCTATCACCACTCACCACCATCATCAAAGAGCCACCACACATCAATGAATCCTTTCTTTTGTCGATGGCGGAACTGGTCGATAGATTTCAACAAAACTTCATCACTTTTCAGCATTCTCCTTCCCTCCTCATCGCGATCATCCTCATCTTCATCATCCTCTAGATCATTCATTTTCGGATTCAAACGGATTTCAATGGCACTATCGCAAAGTTCAATTGCTGGTTCTGATAATGAGCTCATGGCAATATTGTCGCCACTGGCACCGAATCTGTCAGCGCTTGTGGTACTGGCCAGAGTTGAGGAACGTCGACGCTGACGGAATAAATCAGGTTCTTCTTTGTCAGGGCTGTTCTCTGGCGATGAATTGTCATCTTCTGTAAAGATAATACAAATTATTCAAAATTTAATTTCTAATTAATCGTAATCAATGCTTCGCATCCTCTCCTAAGTTCTAGTCATTATTTTCCATCAATTATTCTTGTCTGGAATGTTTTATGGATAAGATGAATTGATTTTAAAATATTGAAGTTGATGAGTTTAATATACATTTAGGAAGACGTATGAATTTCTTATTATTTCATTCAGAACTTTTAATTAAAATTACTGAACTCACATAAGGAACAATTCGTTAAAACAAAATAAAGGGTACGGGGACTATAGAATAACATAAATTTAGGGAAAAAATTAGAAGTGTAGTAAATTGAAATCAATTTCCAAATAAAAACTTATAAATAAGGAATTATTCAATTTATGAAGCCTTTAGTTTCATTTTTTCCAAATTCAGAAGATCTTTTATTAGAATAAATCTCTATCACAAAACCATATGTTATAGAATATATCTACTAAGTTATCATGATAGAGGTCAGAGGTCACAGATAGTTTCCATATGTTGGATTGAATGCAATGTAAGACCACTACTCACGAACTTCAGACAAGTCTCCTATGTACTGGGAGATGTCAAATCCTTTTGGTATTCGTAGAATGCCAACTCCAAAATGTGCATCAAATCCAGCTCTGAAAAAGAGAATTTTAATTGTGACAAAATTTGATTGTTTAAAAACAATCAAATTTTGTCACAATAAATAACAGTATGCGATCACACATCAATATGTGGACTTATAAAAACAGATCATGATATTTAAAAGCCCCCCCCCCCCCCCGCCCTACAGATCATGATATTAAAGTTCAGTTTCAGCTAGCTTGTTTTTTAAAAGCTGTTAGAAGCTGTATGGAGTCATGCACATTGAATAGACTACTAGTTTATACAACCTATGTTGAAATAACTCGAACAATATCACCATACAATACATGTCTGAATACGTGCACGCGATCAGCAAATACATATCACGTGATACATGATGACGTAAATGCATTGTTTCATTCTTGTTATTTTTTTAAAAATTTGTCACAAATCAGAAAAATTCAACTTATTTGGCGAATAGTTTGTATAAATACGTTATTTGGCAGTGTTTGAATATGAGGTGAGGTTATTCGATCTCAATCTTAATCAGATGAAGTATTTTAACTCGGCTTATGCCTCGTTAAAATACTTCATCCGATTCAGATAACAATTGAATAACATCACCTGATATTCAAACCCACGCCAAATAACGTATCATTCTTCACAACACAACATTTTAGATCTTTACCCCAGGCTTCAAGCACTTACTGTATGATATGAAAATAGTCCTCCATTTTCTTAGGATCATCGTCCCTCCAATTCATCTTGAAGCCCAACATGAGTGTGTTAGGCTTCAGTTTCCCGATCCCCGTAGTCTGCATAAGGCACTCAGCACCGTGGAGCAAATTCGGCGCCACAACATACGTGTAGAAAGATTTTGTTTTCCGCTTCATAAACCACGATGATATCTGACTGTGGTGAGGAAAGTGACGGAAATGTTTCTGAGCATTGGGCTGAAAAAGGAAGAATTTTTTTTTTTAGTTTTTGAAATCAAGGTTAAATTAAAGTCACTAATATTGGGTAATTCGGAATGCTTCTGGCTGAAATGAAGATTTACACGTTCTTGAAATGGTTAAATTAAAGTCTATTACTGGGTGTTTCAAATTGCTGAGTTTTGCAGCCTTTCTTCATGCAAGAGTTTTAAAAATAGCATTTTGGATTTTTGCAATTTTCTCCAAAAAAAACTACAAATTCTTGTTCTCATTTATTCTGACTGCTTTCATAGTTCAAAACTTTTATTGAGTCTCTATTTAAGTCTAGATATGAGTGTTTTTCACCATGTCAGAACAGTGAAGTCATGCGTTAAATTTAGGTTCAGGCCAGCCAACTACATCTGGTTCAAATACTGGAGATTCACTAGGCCAATCGGGGTGATTCCAAATTTAACATTGTTCCAGATGGGTTATCTGGTTTTCAAATCAGGGAGACAGGCATTTTAATGGGTTTATTTGGTAACTTATTAAGCTTTCATGAAAAAATGTTTGACAGTGAGTATCTTCAAAGTACTTACCTCAATAATGACTTCACCACAAACCATTAGACTTATATTTTTCGTGATTCCTGACACAAAATCAACCAAAGTTGGACGAGTAGAAGGCATGCCTGTTAGAACCAGAACTTGTGGTCTGAAATTAAAAGCAGATTCCATCATATTATGTTTTTGAACATTTTGATGGTAATATTCAACCAGGGAATTATTTTGTAAACATTTGTTTCATTGTTTACATGTTAATGTTTACATTTAAATTGGCAGTTAAATTTGGTAGCATTGAATTCTTAGCATAAAATTTGTGAACAAACACTTGTCAAGAAAAAAATGCATTTTTTGAAGAAGCAGCAGTTGTGGTCTACTGGATTTCATAGATCTCAGTAGTTGTGCTCATCTTAATCCATGCAACTGAATAATTAAAAGGCAAGATGCCACTAATTAACAAAAAGTATTATTAGTCTCAAGTTTTGCTCCATCAGAAATGACAAAATTCACCAAACATTTTTATTAAATTTACTCGAACACTGTTCTAATTTGCCAATGAGACCTTTACTTAACATTATCACAATATTTTAAAACCAACTAAATCTCAACGTATAAAGCTGCCGGTTATTTTGAAAAACACTACCAGGCGTAAAACTTATTGAAAGATATATATTGGGGAAACATCTAGAACAGCGTATAGTAGGGGATTGGAGCATAAACGTTCAATCGAACAAAATGAAAAAGAATCTGTATTTATCAAACATAACATAGAAGAACATCAAAATGATGAAAGTACGAGGTTTGAAATGAGTGT
>JAOXYC010201018.1:0-11707 GCA_028565715.1 Phoronis pallida
CCGTAAATAGATTTTAAATTATCCACCGTCATAATATCACCCTGATTCAATTAACTCTTTATGAATTGGTTACTTAACGTTTACTAAATCACCCTCACAGTAGAGTGGAGAATTCTGGGAAATTTGTTCAAAGTGCCATTTCAACCACGTCAGCCTGGGTGTACATCACACAGTGATCAAAAGAAGTTAATGCACAATGCCAAAAAATCTGAAATCTGAATTTGCCAAACAAAACACCTCCATTTAGTCCAATGAAATATGCTTCCATCACCAACCGCAGCGACATCAGCGATGGAACTTTGTCCCAATCAGCCTTATATCTGATTCAGCAGACCTTATATTTAATCCACACAAGAACCACTCCCCCGGACACTACACTCTATACGACATAAGAAAACCTCAGAAGAAGCTAATGCACAATGCCAAAAATCAAAAATCTGAATTTGCCCCAACAAAACATCTCCAAGTCAGATGAAAAAAGCATCCATTCCTAGCAACGTCACAGAGATGGAACTTCAGCTATAATCAGTCTAATATCCGATTTAGTAGACTCCATTCATATTCCATATTAATAATCCACTACAAGGGCCACTTCCGCAAGAGACTACGCTCTATACGAGAATACGTTCTGTGTGGTGATCAAATAGCATTCTCATCAGCAGTCAATACAGGCTAGACAAAAGTATGTTTGTTTACTGTCATTAATACACTGTATTTCTAAATGACTAGCTAATACAGGTAACAGAACCATATGTGAAAAATCGGGTTTTAAAACTCAGCTGTGTCTTTGTAATCGGAATTATTGGAAAGGCTAATCAAGCATTATTACAAAAAAACACCACCTACCATTCAACAAATAAAGAGATGCAAGAGAGACCAGCCAGCAATAGTTTTTAAGCAAAATTAATGGACTAATTTCCTTAGAGCTCAATAAACCATTGTTGAGTTTAAAGGTAATAATTTCACATTTAGCTTGATATCCAACCCCTTAATTACAACATTTATTACATTGTTAAATCACAAAAAAAGAAACAACTAATGTTGTGTTTTGGCCTCGCAATACTCAATTAAATTGATTAAATATTCATATTCATTAATTTACACATGAGAAGTTACATAAGATACGATGAACATGAGATAAATGAGTTATTTCACTGACAGTTAAAGTTACTGACCTCACATTTTAATCTTTCCAATATTTATGAAATGCTCAAATTCTGAACTTTAATTGCACTCAAAAAATCTGTAGCTTGTATTTTTTGTTCCAATTTTCTCAAAAACTTCCCAGCTCAGATTTGAAGGCTTTTTAAACGACCAATACTCAGATTTATAAAGATTTACCAAGTACCCCAGAGTTGCACAAGACAAGATTTCATTCGTTCTTTGTGTTAAGAAAAGTGGACAGTGAAACAATATAAAACACAACATAACATCAATGTTAAAAATTTTTTTGTTTTTAAACACAATATTGACAAAGTGATAAGTCTCTGGTATAAGAACATTAAGAACAAGCACAATATGCCTTCATGAATTATTCACTGTTGACATTTTACTTAAATGTGAGGAACACAAATACCATCGTTCATTTTGAACAGTTACTTGTTTTGACGTCTTATAATTAATTCAAATAAATGTCTACAACAATTAGTTGCAAGCATAGGACGTAATCTCATTTTTGATTTAATTCACAAGGCTCAAAAACTGTGTTGCAGCCGTGAAAGTCAACGAAACTCAGCAATGTTAAAGTTCAGAACTTTGATTTAGCCTTTGGTCCTATGTCTTTTGAACACCATTGGATCATATCCTCTGTGAAGACATACTTTCATCTTGTACAGAAATGGATATTTAAAATGAAACAATCTTACTTAAATAGTGAGGCTCAAGTCACAGTATTTTTGAGACCTTAATGACCGCTTAGAGATTGGCTAAAAGAAGACATTTATTTTGCAACAAATGTGAAGATACAATAGAATAACAAAAACAGCCAACTTATCCATTTTAACTTCACATCGCTAAGTCTCGACATATGCTTTTGAATATTTTAAAACACACAAAGCCTGTGTTCGAAAAACCTAGACTCGGGTCTCGGAATACAATGCAAAAATCAATAATTCCCTATTTGCTGAGGAAATGCATTTTATTGGTAAACACAGAACCACTCAACCTTTCTAAGTAGACTTATAAAAGCGTATCAGCTGATGGTGAAACGTACCGGTCACTTGTGAACTAATCAGACCGTGAGATCCAACTAGGCTTTTTAAATGAATTACAACCACCGCTGAGAGAATCCATTTGCGGATTAGTTTAGATATATAAGTCAAACAAATGGTTTATTATGATTTAAGCAGCAGGACAACAAATCAATGTAAAAGTTTACTAGGTTTTTTTTTTTCATTTCAAATTGATAATGAAAATTTGTTGACTGATATTTCCCCGAGGCATTTTTTGTCTGTAAATCAAAAATTGGTCTCACATTCCTTTTCACAGAACATTGTTTTTATTCAAATTTCATTTATCACGATAAAAAAATCATTCTATTTTTTAAGCGAAGATCCTATGCCCAATCGACACACATTTTTTTTGAAAATGGTTACTGGAATTTGGAAGATGACGAACAATTGGTAATCTATAGCCAAAACCAAACTTCTAAGAAAGAGGCTAGTGGTGTAGTTTCAGACACTAAGTTGTACATATTTCTTTTGATTTTTTATCTCTTCATTACTCAATTGTTACAAAAAAAGGATAAGAAATCTTGCACAAACCTCAGGTGATGGGGGCTCCTCATTGCCTGTCATATGGACGGTCCATAATCCTGATGCCTGAGGGTGGAGTGTCAGCCGACAGATTCCTAAAATGACCACAGTTTAGAATAGTTAGCAAACTATGATTTCCATTATATTTGAGATTTGCATTCTCCAAAATAAGTGTTAACTTGGGCACTTGGAAAGTTATTTTGAGGAGCGCTCATTTTTTAGCAAACTTTGCCACCATAGTGATTAATACTTCCATACCTCACTAACTTCATAATTTTATCTTCATTTTTTTATATTGCCTAGTGGATTTCACGTTATGGATAGTTTTTTTAAAGTATTTAAAAGTTAATGGTGAAAGGGTTTCTTGCACATTGCAGAACATATAATTATGCTAACCTGTTTGACTTAAAGGCTCTAGGAATTCTGGCAGACCGTTGGGCACACCTTTCACGATGTCGCAAGAATAGCCATCTTCAGGCAGGAGAAATGGTAACTGTAGATCTGGCTCCTCCTCCAGGCGAACATCACGACCCTCGCTCCTTGTCAACTCATCAGCTGTGTTGGCAGCTACTGACACCTATTGGAAGGGTGGGATATGATTATCAAACACTGTCAGTCAATAGACCACTTACAAAATGACAGTTTTTTTAAAAGCGGGTTCATAACGAACTGTGAACACCCTTTCCGAACTTATCTGGACAGCTCATCCAGTTGAAGAAAACCTCCCATGTGAACAAAGTTATGTGTGAGGAAAATTGATTGGATAATTTTGGAGGGATAGGAGAAGCAAAGTTGTGTATATCATATGCATTAAAGAATTTCAGCTCATGACCAGAGCTTTCTGGCAACCAAGTCAATAGTTTTGGGTGATAATTTTACAAATAAACAATGTGAGGTCATATAAAGTCAACCATTCAAGAACTGACTAGGTTTCTACTAGAAACATACCACACTTTCAATAAGGTCCTGAGGTATCCTCTGCTCATCATGAGCAGGTATATAGTTCTCCAGTAGTGCCCTCAGCTGCATCGAGTTGAGTTTGAAGCAAGTTGAACTAATGCTTGCAATGTCATCAGGGCTACTCTTTGGAGATTGAAGAAGATGGGCCGCCTAAATAATGAAAACATTAACTTGGTTTAAAAAACGCACTGCACAACAAAAACATTTTAAATCAAAGCAAATTACACAATCCTCTTTTTTTTATAACAGATAAATACTAGCTGAACCCATGTTTTCCAGCCAAGTCGAATAAAGTTAGAAAAAGCCTGGGACCAGATGCTTAAATATACCGTTAAATTTCAGCAAAAACATTTGTGAGGTAGCTCACCAAAAAAGAAATAAAAGTTACCCAGAAGCGTATTTTCAAAGATTAAAATTGAATGATTAGTTGTACCTGAATAATTCGACACAGGTGGCAATCAGCAGCAAGTTCAAGGCCTTGTTTTTCCGCCCATGCCTCAATTCTCCCTAGATGGCGCTTGAGTCTGGCCCCCCAGGCCCTCGTGCATAGCTGGGCGGCGGGTTCTAGTACGAGCTGATTGAAGAGCCACATATTGACGAAGTGGAACAACTGCGAAAACAGTTGGATGGTAAGCGCCGCGTTTACACGGCAACGGCGTAACAGAGACATGGCCGACGAGAGCGTGTGAATGACATCCCCTGTAATATAGTTTCCGATGAGTTTGTTGCTTAAAAATGTAATTTCAGTTAAGATTCTAAATATTTAGGTATTAGGTATTATTATTTGTTAACTTTGTATCAAATTTTAGGGACTTTTCAAAGCCAAAGATGGCATGCAAAAGTTTTCAAGAATAGCTTTTAAAGATCTGCTTGAACCATGTTAAAATACAACAAAACTATTTCTCCATTATCAAGCACAAGAATTTGTTTTCACTTCACCCTCTTACCATGTAATAATATAACTGTATGTACTTAGATTAGTTGATTGTATTACCAAAACCACCACTCAAAACAATCTAAGAGATGTTACTAACTAAAAAAGTACAAAACGTTTTTGCAAAAAACTTAAGGGACATAAAATATTTATTTCTAATTACAACAATAAACTAAACTAAAATGAAATAAAAAAATTCAAATCTACCTAACATTTCATTCACAAACTAATTAAAACTAAAATAAAAATTTGGGGAAATTAAAAGAACTCTTTAAGGTCCAAAAATATGGATTGTTAGAAATTGTTAGAATCCAATCTAAGCTTAGAAGAGAAATCCAAAGTGGGAGGCGTAATCCTACCTAGATTTGGCCCATGTGGTTGTCCCCTGCTGTCTATTGAGCTGTCATCTGTGGCAAGCAAGCATACAAGCAATTAATACAAGCAGTGAAAACAGACTACCGTAAAACCCAGAAACTGGGCGCATGGGCCTTAAGTGCTAGAATCAGAATGGCACATGCACATATTTGTAGGGTTTTATGGTAATTAGAAGAGTGCAGATTCATTCCAATTCTCAGTAAATGTCACTACAAAAAAATTAGGTTGGGTTATCAATTATATAGAGGATAATTAACTAGTGTCATAGAATAATAAATTTCTCAAAATGACGAGTTTTGAGAAATTTATTATTCAATGACGACGAGCTTATTGTTCTTTTTCTCACATGAAACAGTGATGATGCGTTGTCGAACGAGTCGCGTATGAATACAGATCATGTGCGAAAAATAATCAGATTTTTATTTTTGGTTTTGGGCCAAACAAGAACATCAATGAATAGGACTAACTTTTGTCATGTTTGCAGTTTTTTCCCATTCCCATCAAACTAATTGTTCTTGGAACAATACTTAGAATTCACAAGTGATTTTTAATTAGTAGTGCAGTGCATTCAGAGCTAAGTGAAAAGATCTACTCATGCAAGAAATATTCCAAGAAAAAATACATCAATACAGGAAAGCAAACTAATTCTTGATTATAGATCAATGACTATTCTGAATATATTAAATAATTATGAATCTTTTCCAGCAACCAATTCATAATTATTTATAATCAAATATCACAACCCTGTGATAAACTCTATATTCTGAATATTGTTCATCATTTGTTGAAAATCAGAAGAAAATTTGACTGGAGTTCTCTGTCAAGTCATCGAAACATGCTTTCAGTCACACATCACATCACACCACACTACTAGTGCCACCTATTGGCCACTCTATAACACTACATAACTTAAACTAACCATCATCATCATCGTCCCTATCGCTGAAAAATGCTGGCATTGCCCTGTAGAGGTCGCTCTGCATGCACTGGACAAGTTCTCTGAATGCCATCTGTATTGCCTCGGCCAGGATGTCCTGTGAGTCGATGCTGTAGGGACTAATATCTCGATCCTGTTTAAAGAAGTGGAGGAGCTCCGAGGCGTTGGCCATCCAAAAAGCTAGAGCTCCTGCGTTGTCACTGTTTTCCTGAAAGCACAGAATAATAGATTGTTTTTTTTTCAAGATATGATAAACAAATGATTTATTTACCAAGTTTGAAGGATTGTATCATATCAATTTCCCTAGGCGCATGGGTGGAAGAATAGTCTTGGGTGTTAAAGGTCTGTACCGTGACACGCCAATTGTAGTAATTTTAGGAAGACAAAAATGGAAGACACTCGAACAGGGTAGAAAATATCACCGAAACTGCATGATCTATAAAATCATTCATTTCGGCCCTGCATACCTCAACAACAACATAGTACTTGTTCTACATGTTCATCAAACCCACACTTATTCAACAAAAAATAGCGTAAATTCATCGCTCAAAATTCCAATCGGCTGATGGACAGCAATAATTTTTGTTCAGAGGCCCAGTGTCTTTTCATGGTCTCAGCCCATCGGTGAGAAACTCACCAACTCTCACCCATTTTAAAAGAAATTGTATGTTGTAAATGTTTATATGTTTGTAATTCTGTGCTAATTTTGTAATGTCTTATTTATTCTGTTTTTATTATTTATTGTCATGTTCCTTATTGTAAATAGTGTCCTGTCTTTTGTTGGGAGACCAGTGGCTGGCACTGAAGGGGCCACCCAGGTTAAAGATTTAATAAATAAATAAATATAAACTTGTGTATTGACAGAGCAAATACAGTAATCCAAGTAAACAACATATGGCTGGATTAAGCTTGTCTCTATTCTTTCACAAAATGATGATTGAACACAAACATTTTGCTATTCACTGTTTTGTGTTCTATCGCCATGTGTATATCCTTAGTGTAGAGTAAAAAAAATTTAAACTAATTTTATTGTTTTTAAATAATATCCTACATGTATAGCTTGTTGCACCATGCCGGCGATTTTGTTCAGTAATGAGGTCAACCTATGAACACGTTCCGACATCCTGACGTCGGGACGAGCGTTACGCGAGATACGACACCTGACTGCCATGTACAGTACGTAGGTCGGGCTCAGCTTGAAATGGACGGCAGCACCGTTGACTTCTGTGATCAGAGCAGCCAAGAAAGCACTCTCACCTGTGGATAGAAGCAAAATTTGCATTAGAAGTTTGGATATAAATAACGAGTGAAATTTTATTTGTTGGTGACTTGGCAAACTGACTCGGGCTTTTAGAAAGTCATTGAGGGACTAAAAGGGTAGGACTGTGTGTAATACTGATGGGGACATTGAAGAATTTACCAGTGTTTATGAAACTTGGCCCTGAAAGTTACCCCAAATTCCAAACATTCAATGTGAATGGTTGCACAAAGATAAAGACACCTTGTCATGAATCAAACTGCCCTTAAAATAGTCATACAATTCTGGTAAAATATTAACTATGTTTCTAAGAGATTGTTTAGCCTTTACCCAGGCACCTAATGCAATGCCATACAGAAAATAAACCTAGTAACAACTAACCACATTTTGAGACTGGTTTGGCATTACCAGTCATGAATTTCCTTACACTCAATCAAAATGCAGTTACATCAAAAATACAGCTCTGCACTTTAACACAAACATCAGCCATGTGGCAAAGTCATCAGACTGTGAAATTACCATTCAAAACTGTCAGGTTTATAAACAAACACACCTACACCAGAAAACCTCTATACAGACATTTACAAATACAGCATTGGTAGAGAACCTAACTGGATTTGTTGTTTTTACACCCTTGATATTCTTGAAAAGGACAACTCAGGTGCAAAGATCGCTGAATCAGCCCAATGTTTCTCACAATATAAACATGTTGTAGTATATTTACTTAATAGATTTTAAAAATACCATTCTACACATTTGTCTTCATTGGGAAAGATCATAATGTTTATTTTTATGAACACTGGGCAGATACTGCACACTTGGCCTTCGGATCAGAGACACCTTTACAAGAAAATAAAAGTATATTAAGATAGTCCACAAGGATTAGCCTGGTTTAACACCCATGCTGTATTATGGATATTTGCTGCCCAATATTGAAGTAACACAGACATTTACAGTAGAGGTCAAATGAAATATGACGAAAGTGCGTCGAAACGAATTCTCGTTGTCATCGCGCCGATAACAATTAGCGGCAAGACTACGGCAAACGTAACACGCTCGATTAGACCACTCGAGGGACCTCAATTTAATCCGTCGCATGAGCTTCCATTGTTAACTAGTCATGCAGAAATGAGGGCATGATACTTTTAAAACAGCTGGACCGTGCTAAAAATTATGGCAATTAGAGAGACGCAATTTCTACGCTAACTCGCTGTGAGCGTTGCACTTTCGTCTTATTTTATTTGACCCATACTGTATGAAGTAAAGCATGAAGAACATAATACCTCCATCCCTGTATTCTAACGAGGCAGGTAATGGTTCTTCAGGTCGCTGTGGAAATTCACCAGGTCTGCAAGATAAAACATCAATGTCATCATTTGGAAAATTTATGGTAGACAATAGTGACAAATGGTGTAAACAACATTTTTTGTTAGCTTTAAATTTTCAAAGGGCATCGGCAAAAAATCATTTATAATTTCAATAATTGAAAATCATGGATAGTTTCAAGTATACTGTTAACATGCATCTGACAATACCTCCGTTTCATTTCTTTTGAAATGATACACAGTGGATATTCTTAATAAAAATCTACTTAAATTAATTATGTCATTTATTTGAATTCAGTTTATGATCAGTGGCTGTTTTGTTAGTAATAATGCAGCAGAAATAATTTTGCCTCAAAAACCATGGCAACATTTCTTTTCTGGCCTAAAACAAATATCATCAACATTTTTGAAGGAAAAGAAGACTTTTGCTGCTACATACGCTTTCTGCATTTCCTCCCTCCTAGGGCCCTGACTGGGCATGGGGCCTGGTTGTGGGCGGCCGTCTGGTGGACTCTGGTCGTAGCCATACCCAGCTGGGTGCTCACTGTAGGGGCCAGCTCTCTGTGGGACCGGTCCTTCACGCGGACTACGCTGCTGTTTCTATAATGTAAATAATAATCCCATTTAAAAGTGACAGACAATGAACTGAACATTAGGGTAAAAAGACTTCAATGCTTATAATAAAATAAAATATTTAAAAACTCACAAACATGTTGGTATAAAGTGATGACTATTTATTGGACGTTCCGAGTAATAATATATGCCCAGTGCTTATATAGCGCTTTTTATTCAAAGCGCTTTACAATTCACAACATCATTACCTATCAGTACAGTCTCTTCTTCAGCAATAGGTAAAAAAAACAATGCTTATGTTACCATAGACTCTACTACAGCCCCTTCGACTCCGGTCGAGGGACTGTAACAATCGCGGGGGGTCTACCGAAAGTAGGGATCGGGTTACCGATAGTAGAGATTGTGATGCTTAAGCGGAGTGACGTCATCCGCATATACTTAGCCATACTGGATTAGCCCGCGATTGATTCAGTCTGTTGTTTTCAACAACGGGCTGAGTTGAGTCTAATGTTACCATTGCAATAAAAATTTCTACTCGACTAAATAAGTCACTCATGCCAATCAAAATAAACAAACCTGTTCGACAGTTGGATCACAGAATCGGAAGGCATGGTGACGACCAAACCTCACGATTTTACCATGCTGCAGTATCGTCGTCTCGAATATCCTCTGGCCATCTACGTAAGTTTCTGACTCTTTGCTGGTAGGTGTTACTGTGACGATTCCCTCAGTGTGAGCAATGACGCAGTGTCGCGGCTGAATGGTGGGCCCGAACAGCTGAAGATGCTGACCACTGGTGGAGATACTGCCAATCTCTGTCACGTTCAGAGACAGGAAGTGACGCTTGCCCTGTTTCAGTTCCGAACCATCTGTGGAGTGAAGCAAACATTAAATTTGAACAAAAGTGAGTAAAAATAATAAAAGTTAGAGATGTAATTGAATACTCTTTAAGTTGGGAACTGTCTGTTAAACATCTTTTAATTTTAAAACACATTAAAATGTCCACTCTGGAGCTGACGTAAAGATATTAAAACTATTAAAATCCCTAGCTTTCGAATTTTATTCTTCTTCAGAGGATAGTACATCACAGAATGAACATAAATAACAAAGACTTTGTTATTTATGTTCATTCTGTGATGTACTATCCTCTGAAGAAGAATAAAATTCGAAATCTAGGGATTTTAATAGTTTTAATATCTTTACATCTGCTCCAGAGTGGACATTTTAATGTATTTTATGATTTTAA
Source organism: Phoronis pallida (assembly GCA_028565715.1). NCBI lineage: Eukaryota > Metazoa > Phoronida > Phoronidae > Phoronis > Phoronis pallida. Next base: position 10,362 of record JAOXYC010201018.1, read on the forward strand.
CGCTGGCAATCGGCCATTTTATTACTATTTAATTTTAAATGTTCGTAACAACATTGCATTTAGTCTCATAATCAAAAGCAACAATCCAGATTTTAAAGCAGTTATGTATGGCTTAAATCGAATCTTTATGCTATTTTGCAGACAATATCATCTTAAAACTGACAGACACCATGGCTGTAAAACAGTGGTGTCTATAGGTCCATGAAAATTATCCACAATAAAATTCCAGAATCCCTTTCACTCACCAGGATTTAGTTCCAATAAGAAAGGTAGTTTGTCATTTTCTTGTTGTCCTTCGGGAGGGAAGCCTGTGTCCTCGTGTAAACCTGACCTCGGACGACGCTTCTTACGAGCTTCTGAACGCTTACGTATATGAAAGGTGACTGAACCTATAACATAGAAATTGAAGTTCTTGAACTTACAGTGTTTATAAACTCATAACTCTTAGGTGTAATCGTATTCAAATCCAATCCTAGGTTTTATGCAATTTAGATAGCTATGGCCCTAAAGCGCATTTGAAAAATATGTACCTTTCCTCATTTTTTATACGAACAGCCGAAAATTACTAATAATAATAATGACGATTTTTTATATACAGCTTTATTACAAAGCGGTTTATAACTATCTGACTATTTGTGTTCACAAAGATAGAGTATACAAGTCATGTGATATCCAGTATGACCAAACTCTGTCTTACATAGCCTTGCCCATTAGTTCAATGCCATTTGCATTTTTGATATTACATTCAATCTTACCTTTAAAGGGAGTCTGTAGAATTGCTAATGGACACTCAATGTCATTCAATATTTCTTCCTTCCCCTGTCCGCCATATTTATCACTTGACTGCACCTGTGAATTTTAATTGAAGGTAAAATATTAGGTCATCAAGAATTTTGGAGTATTAATTGAAAATGTAAATCATGTTGAATGGATTGAAAACAGGAACAGAGACTGGATCCGTATTCTTTACCATCATGAAAGACAAAAGACTCTCAATAACTTGGTGCAAAAGTCATTTTCTTCTGAGCAAACCATCTGAATTATTCAGAGGTTGTTTCATTCTTTTACAGAATGAAACAAACTTGGTGAATGGCATAAGGGATAAATTCCTTTTGCCATTCCCCCAGAATGTATTAATGTATTATGATGAATTTAAGTCAAATACTGGAACTTACTTATTAAAACGTGACGTTGCGTCTATATCGCATGGACTTCAGGCGGACTAGTGATGATGTTTCCTAGTCTGACCGATAGGTGGCGCATTGGTCTGCCTGAAGTCCATGCGATATGGACGCAACGTCACGTTTTAATAAGTAAGTTCCAGTATTTGACTTAAATTCATCATA
>JAOXYC010201129.1:836-11700 GCA_028565715.1 Phoronis pallida
TCCCACAAGAAGCGAAAAACCAACCTAGAGGAGTTACAAAAGCGGTGAAAACCATCCCCCTATGGGCCGGACCTCTTTACACCCCCCTCACATGGTAGTACCCCCCCCCCCCCCCCCCCCTCCCCCGGGATAAGAACAGTCATGGTTAAATCCAAATGTACATTATACCTATCTCTAAAGACTATTCATCACATAACTACTATACCCTTCTGTTCGATGAAGTAAAACTAATTTAATAACATCAAAGCTTTACTGACATTGATTGTCTCAAGTCCAAAACTCCACTTTTCTTCGCAAACTGGCGACGTTATGTGATAAAATGATTCTCAAATTCATTGGAAGAAATAAACCTTTGTATTGGATTCGATTTTAAAAATCTCATCCAATAAAAGGTGTCATTACATCCCATTCATTGTGCGAATCACTTTATAGCTATAAATAAAGTCGTAGATTCTTCTGAATGTACGGCTTTATTGGGAAGTGCATCTATTCATACAGCGCTGAAACTATTCTTATTACGCAACATGTTTTTCTCACGGTGAATTTTTAAAATTTCTAGATATAGCAAAGCAATAATATATCACAACAATTAAGAAACGCGGCTTACCTAATAATAATGTCTGATAAAGTGCAGAATATCCCTCTCCACAAATAACAACAGACATTCGTGATTGTAAAATGCATACATTTCAACTGAGCAAGTACTGAGCTAAATCATTTATACAGAATCCAATATAAAAAACAATAGCTCCCGAATATCATCACTATATCTATGACGAATTTTCGGCAAGTGGTGTCCGGTTTTATAGAAAGTATGGCTTTTCCTGAACAATGAATACTCTGACCAGAATATTCAATTCAGTAAAAAAAATCCAATATAATCTACATAATGTAAAAATGTATTAAAGGTTGATAAGATTATTTTATGGTTGCGATGTACGCCTTTTAGATTCTTACAATATCGCCACATGTCTTGTAAAACTACAAAAATGCAAGATTTCGATATGTGTATGTGTTGTTCGGGGAACATGTGGTTTTATAATGTTTTGCTTGCAACACTGTGCGTTAATTAACCTAAATTGAATCCGGCAATCGAAGAAGGGGGCTAATGTGCCGCAATTACTCAATCAACAATAGTAAAATGGTGACGGTTATATAAGGTGTCAAAAAAGTGTCTTCATTTTTTGGAATCTAATATCTCAAAAACTGTTAGAGCTGGAACAACAAAATTGTACAGGTATTATACTCATCACATTTTTATTTAGTATCTCGATTTCCAGAACAATTGTTAAAAAATTGTTGCCATGACAACAAATTAACCGAAAAAAGAAGTGATATGAAAATGTCAAATATTTTGTGAAGTGCATCTGGATGAATTGCGCGTTAAATTCAGAATTTTTCATAATTTTTTAAACAAGGATTGGCAAAATTGGTAGAAACTATATGCAATCGACTTGACTGATGCCAGTAATCTATGATTTGTGTCAAAATTAACATGTTTTGGTCAACATGCTGAGTTGAACTAAAGTGTACACTAGGGCAAACCGTCCTGATCGTTATCACCGTATGTGGTAAATAAGTAGGTCAATATTGATACCTTTTTCCTCTTGAAAATATTTTAACAAGATCTTTTTAACATAGTCATGTATATAAATAAGTTTTCTTGAAGTTCACAAATTTCTGGTCATCATGTTTAAGAAATATGGACACCGCAGCTTATGCGATATTGCTTGTCACAATATCTAATTGTATGCATATTGTGCCCGTTTTGACATTCTTCTGAGAAGACTCGTTCTAGTTAAGTTACTGCCAATGACACAATTTTTCATGAAATTTGGTGGACATGTACAAAAAGGGTGTATAAAGAAGCTGTTAAAAATTATTGATTTAAAAGAGGATTTGCAAAAAATACAAACTTTTAAAGGTTGAAGACATCTTTTCTCACTGATACCTAATATAAGAACTATTACGTTTTAGATAAACATGGTAAATGGGTTTGCAAAAACATACTATTCAGAGTTATTCAAGCAAACGCTACCTTGGACCTTCTCGACGTAGGAGTCATCTGAAGCGATGTTATGGTATACACGCCTAGTTTTACAAACTTTTTGAAACCGGGGGCATTCAATTTTGTTAAATTCTATAAAGAGGGAGGCGTTGTGCGGGAAAACTTGAGCAAACATATTTTTTCAAAAAACTCTGTCACAAGTCAATTATCGTTCTGTTTTAAAAAAATCTTCCATAAAGATTTTTTTTTGAATTTTGAAATGTCGACCTGTATACGTTTCAAATGACATGTATAAAAACATGACTTGATATAAATGCTTTAAAACTTACCAGACAAATGAACAAAAGATACTACCCATGAAAAAATAAACATCAACTCAAAAACGTCATCGAATTCTAAGCCAATACACCAGTTGTAATAATCGGCGCAACTTTCTCCAAACGGCCTCTTGCGAAAAGTGATGCAAATATATGAATGAAACGACAATATATACCGACCATACTATAAGCCAATAAACCTCGGCGATCTTTTAATACATAATTGGTTATTTTTAGGTCCGCTTCCACAGCGCATCTTATTGTTATTACACTCCTATTATCACACACATATTATGACACTCATATTGTTCAAGTATACTCATTATGTCCACTTAAAATAATATATTTTTACGACACTTGACGCACTTCCTATTGTACCTTATTTCACTGATTATCTGTGACATTATGATAATCAGGATTACTTCAACGATGCACTCGGCTTATGTGCGTAAAACAAAGAATTTTGAGCACGGCCGCTCTTGAAACAAAATGTGAGGAATGAAGTTGATAATTGCTGTCTTTTGTGACTTGTAAAAGTTATAATTGGTGTAAATTGGCTAAACATACTCGGTTATGCAGAACTTATTAAAGGCCAAAAAACCTGCATAAGTTATGATTACATCGTAATAGAATGTTAACGTGAAATGACGCTGTGTATGGAAAGCCGTCTCTTTCATAAGACAAACATATTATTGCACAATATGTTGAGCTTGAGTTCAATGAAGATTGTGTAAGGCTTTGGGAAAATACCAACAAATAAACATATCTTCTATATCGTAACATTTGTTAACCTGACTGGTTTAACCATGAAAGCATGTTTTGCTGAACTGACAAATAAAATAGACCAACATTTAAAGTATAGTCTGTGTTCTTGGTGAATAGAAAGTACAACACCATGGACAATTGTATCAAAGGCTTAAGGAAAGTCTATGTATCCATTGATTTATCCAAATAAATGTCTGAGCAATGAATTGGCAGCAATATTTGTAGTCCAGGGAAAAGGGTTACATTTTGTTTGAATCTTGAAGAATTTTCTTTATATTTTGCCCAATTGTGCCAGACGTGTAAAGTTTTGAGTCGTGCCGTAAAAATTAATTCGCGTCTAAATTAAGACCTTTTTAGTCTTTAGAATAAGCTGTTGTCATATTAGCTACTCATTGATTACAATCTATGATTACAATACTATATTTTTTTTATTGGACAAAACAATAAATCTGCAAAGTTTAGGAACACACACTATTCAGTAGTGCAAGTTTCTGACGTAATGAAATAAACTCAGATATGCGTATAGCTCTAAGACCGGAAACGCTGAGATCAGTGCATGCAGTCAATAATCGGTTCAACTTCGCCACCGAGACAGTTAAAAATATCTCGAAGTAACAGTGCTTTTTCATTTTTACAGGCCGAAAGTTATAAATGTAAATATATAAAACACTCATTTATTATAGATGACCTGACTACCAATGTTGGCGCAGGGGTACTTCGATTAAAAATTGGTCAAACATTTCCCATGATCCATTTCAATTCCCAGCCGGGCTAAAAAAAGGTTATCCATGTTGATACCAAAGTCGTCAGAATAAGCTTTACACAACATACAAAAAACAACCCAATTCGTTAAAAACCTGAACCATCGCGATTCCAAATTTAAGGTTTGTGAAAACACGGCCACGCAGTTGGCGGCAAACACCTTTAACATGGTAACAAGTAACCCCCACATCATGGAAACCATAGCAACGGTCTATGAGAAAGAAACTGATGTTTGAAATCTCACTTGTTATGAAACAGTTTTTAAAAATAACCAAATAACCTCACTAACCTTTCCATCGTGAACTTATCCACCAAGTAGGCCTATTTCTAAACAAGGTATTTCCAAACACATCGGCGACAGAATTGTTCGTAAAATCCAGTTGAGATAGTTTAGTCCTAATAATTCTAGTTCTGCCTCGATTGAGTAAGAAGTCCTGCTCAAATTGATCCAGAAAATAATCCCAAAGTAATCCTTTACGACAGGCGACGCTATGGTGTCGTAATTGCAACCGCTGTTTTAGTTTCAGTAGAAACGTTTTATGAAGACTTCAAAATGAAAGCACTCAATTATTTTGAAGAACAAATAAGCAACCCTGTGTCACTAAAAAGAAGTATAAGTATTGTATCTTCCAAATTGTTCAATAAAATCATTAGTACTCATCCTTATAGCTATGGAAGCAAACAACTGTCAACAGTTTTTCAAGGTATCACAACACCAAAAACGCAATAACATCGACACAGTTCTATCAAAAAAAGGTCTCAATCCTCAATCAGCCTCAGCAGGCGGACGAATCTTGTAGAGGAACTGTAGAAAACCGCCGCTGGTAAACACACGCGTACCACCTCAATACAGAAGCCGTCAGATGTGTGGCGCGCGTTGTTGTTCGGTTACCATGTGGAATACACATTTGTATAAATAAAAGTAATCCAAATACAACCGCACACATTGTGCCTCAGTATTAGAATATTACGGTAACACGTGGGAAGAGGTGACTGTACACAAAATCGACTATTACTAGAATATTTCAATGATATGAATTATGAAACTATTTGTTAATCATACTGTTCTTGTATTAAGAAAAACAGTATGAAAGTTTTTTTTGTTCTATAAAGTGTTTTACTGTTTTGCAAAGCTAAATGCCCGGGCTAAATGAAAGTGTTTATTAACTGGAACACCAGTATAGGAGAAGATGGTAAATCATACACATTAGTCAATGGTCTTTGGCAAACATGTTTCTGTTTTCTAAGCTGGCTATGTCCGCCTGATATCGTTCAATATGTTAGGTGGTTAATTTCCCTAAGTATACTTTTAAAACTCGCGTCATCATGTTCAATTGTTCAAGTATATGGTTAACCATTGTACATCAGTCTAATGAAGGGCTAAAATGACATAGATGAGTACAAGAGTACTGAGTTGATTGGAATTATTTATTATCGCTCCATGTTCTCTGGATGAATAGTCAATGTATCATTCAAAATCACTCACACTTGACAAAATTATAATTACATAATATGACTGGTGGTAAGTTTTCAAGACACGAATTATATAAAGACACGTAACCAACAACATGTACTTGACGATTGCAAGTTGCGCTCCAATTGGGGTAATTTCAGCTGGAATTTCAGAGCAATGTGGCAACGAAAACACTAAGTGTGAAAATTAAAGTTGTTTTAGAGAATTAAAATGCTTTGACCGTTACGACTCTACTTGAAATAACTTCTGTATTTCCATACGTCATATAAGAGGCATTTTATCAGTGTAGGTGGGCTTGAGGAATCTTTGAAAAAAATTCGATACGTAGTAAGTGCTATAGAGATAGGCAGCTTAAAGGCTAATGCAGAAACGTATTATACAATACGGGTAGCTCATATGCAAAGGAAGAAGCGTATCATACAATACGGCAGCTTACAGGCAATGCAGAACGTATTATACAATACGGCAGCTTGCAGGCAAATGCAGAAACGTATAATACAATACGACAGCTTAAAGTCAAATGCAGAAACGTATTATACAATATGGCAGGTAACCCTGGCAGCTAACAGACACATGCAGAAACGTATAATTATCCTGATAAACGCGTGAAGGGATAATCAACACTCGTAAATTGAAGAAATTCCGATAGTCCAGTTTCTATAGCCGTGCACCACACCGTTTATACTGAGGCGGAAGCGAATTCCCAACTTAATTTTCTAGACGTGTAATAAGTTTGTTTGTAGATCATTTAGCTGAGTTACGTGATGTTTTCAGATAATCATTAAAGCCGCCTACTACTCGTCTTAAGAGATGTGACCCGATTTCGAGCAAGATCAGATAAATTGAAGCCTGATTTAATTGGATTTTTGACAGTTAAAACATGTCTTTAACCTATAATTTTGTTCTGAACTGTTTATGTAATAAACAATTAAGTCGCATCAATTAACTTAATGTAATGTAATATGTGGAACTCAAGGATTCAAGACGTTAAAAACAGTAAAAATGCCAGAACACTTATCATGTTTTCACCCGCCCATCACCGAGACCATGTTCTCAGTCGAGAACACGTTTTTACAGTGATGGCATATTGAACAGTTTACAAAACTTAATAAATTCATCATAAATCACAAACCTTTTATCCACTAGCACACGCTCCATCTATCATTATATAATCCTACAGGTGTCAACATTAACATAATCCAATAAAAACGATCCTAAAAAACTTGGGATGAAATTTGAGGTATCCTCACGGGAATCTCTTCCCGAAGCTTACAGGATGGTTGATTAAGATGCAGTCCTATCCACATGGACTACTCGCGTGAGGGTCCTCGAGCTAAATACCAGAACACGTTGTTGATGAGCGCAGTAAAACCGCATAAATTCCGCCCCTACATGCAAACCTTTATTTATCGAACATTTAGGGGACAATTTATTGTGTAAGTTTTATCTACCCTTTCTATAGGTATAGCACCCCCGGGTCACGGCGTTTGTGGTCGAACTAAAGACTGGTTTATAATAGACGTGCCTGCAATATCCGATAGCCCCGGGGGCTGAAAAGGGGCGTGTTCGTTGACCTATATAGATATCTATTAGCATGGAAATTGTCCTGAAATGTGACACGAACATTGTGTTAAAAACTCAAAGAAGCAGGACGTTTGATAGGTGAACAGTTGCTAATACATTTTCTGATATCTTCATTCCAAATCCAGCCTGGAAAAGTAGTTTTGTCTCAAAAATAAAATTACGGAAGATTTTTAAAATGTCTACCAGCAAAAATATGGGGATCAGAAGCATTCAGTTCGTTTTCGTGGCATCCTTGGTCCACCCGGCCGAAGACAGTCTACATAACCCATTGGTCCGTCTTACGATATGCCACACAACTCAGCGATGAGTGACACGCGACTCAACCAAAGTTCGCTGAGAATATTGAAAATGTAGAAATATTCCGGACAATACGAGGTTAACTAAAAACTGATGAAAAATATGAATACATTGTCATACTTCCTTGTCGATCTATAACACAAACTTGATATAACGACAGAAACATGTCTGCAAGGGCTAATTAATTAAAACGTTACAATACAACACACCGACGCATATGCAAATCTAATGGGTCGTTTCCCGTCTAGAACAAGTGCTGATTCGACATTCTAGGTTGAAAAAATAAATAACTAATTCTACCGTAACGGGGGTAGTGTCTAAACGTTCTGGAACAGTTTTACGATATCTCAGAAACCCCTGGGTAGGCTATCCATAAGTAATCATTTTAAATTAATCAATATTTTGGCAATTGACTTTCTTTTGAAATCATCCCATGAATTCAGAAGTTGATTAAATCTTCCCACTGATTTACAGTTCCAAAATCTTCCATATTAAGATACGGACGATTTTGGAATCAGTATAAATAAAAGGTAACTTTAACTCCTACTTTATTTTACCATAATCCTTTTTAAAGGTTCTCAAATCTGAACATTAGTAGTTTTTGGATTCAGTCTCCGTAAACAGTGATGAATATGCCGGAGCGTAAATCATGCTGATCGTTGTTTTGTACGAGTATATAGAGAATTAAAATGTTATCACACAACTGTCAAAATATAATTAAAAGTTAACAAAAGTTTAACCAACGATCACCTACCCCAGTCCCGAAAATTGCGCCACTAATCTTGGTAACGACAGTGCAGCATTTGACAGAATAATAAAGGACCGTAACAAATTGTAACCCTGAAAATCAAATTCCCTGAATATTTCTCAATGATTTTATCAGAGGTTATTCACCTTGTAGCTCGAAATTACTAGAACCAAAAAGTCAAATTTGACAAGACAAAACAAATTCCCCATTTAAGACTCAACTAAGTCACGTGAAAAAAATCATTTGCGCAGTTCAAGTAGCAATTGTGATGATTTTGATGAAAGCTACTTGTCAATTTTGTTCTGATAATAATTAAAATGTTTTTATTTATATTGTACAAGAGTGTATCGATTACTAAATCGGGCACATTTTTATCATGACAACGATAGATTAAAAAGTAGCGTATTTTGACGTCACTAAAATTATATGAATAATAATAAGCCAACCCGGCCTGTGTGGTCGGTGTACTTTCATGCAACATGTCACACGAGGGCATTGATTGAGGGAATCGTGAATCCGGGATGCATTAATTTGGACGATAGTCAAAGTACCCGAAGACTTGTAAAAAATATCCAAAGACGTAAAACAAAGATAAAATAATAGTGAGAATCAATAAAACATTATCAGGGTATTAAAAAGCAAAAAAAATCTCTGCAAATTTGATTCCAAGATTCCATAATTTCCCAAGTCATGGGGTATCATGAGTCCAGAGGATGAGCCAGTGCTTGAAATCATCGCCCAACATATCAATATTCAATAACCTGTCGTCAGTGCTGAGGTGACCATTGATGAAAATGGTAGGCACCACCATCATGTTAACATTATGTAGTACAATAAATATGAATAGGAATATTCGCCCAGACAAAACAATAATCTTCAAATGTCATATCAATTTCACGGTCTTATTCCAGTGTGGTTTGCCTATTATGACATAACAGCCGCCGATCACGTTCAACTGACACACTAAACATTATCTATCTCCTTATCGAAAGAGCTCATATCCGGTATTGGGTGCAAACGGTTCAAACAATTTGTGGACCTAAAGGCTACCCTTTAATAACTAGAAACAAAGCATGGAAATTCGAGAATTTTTTAATTAATATTCAGCAAATATAGCTACTTGCAAACTAATAAAAACAACTCGCAAATTAATGTCAATATTTGTTTTTTCTGTCACCTTTCCGCTATTTTCTTATTTGTAGATATGTTTAGTCTAGACGGCAATGTTTTGATAAAAGACTGTGAAATTTTCTAAGAAAACATTTAAGCTCTTTAAAATCATTGTTAAACGAACAATCGATATCACAACAAAATTCGATACAAGTTCTATTACCAGTCTCCCAGTTTATCTTGTACAAATGGAAACAAAACTTGTCATGATCATTAAAAGACAGGTATACTTTTAAACTCAAATAAAGGATACGTTTTAAAAAGAAAAAAATTCGGAAACCGGTTGGGAATCGATCCCAGCTAATCTTTTTTAAAATATCCCTAGATTTTCATAATTGACTTGACTTGAATTTGATTAAAATCTACGTTTCATGTATTTGAAATGTATGAGAAAGTTGATATGGAAGCTCCAAAGTTTTTATTTTTTGAATTCATGTAAAAACAAGCTCCTAAACAAGCAAGGCATATTTTTTTCCAAAGACGCACGGCGTGTTGGCACATCGATAACAATTTTAAATTTTAATCTTAGTTATCCTGCTAACAGTACATGCCATAAAAGACCTCAGTCAAGTCTGTTTTGAAGACCCTTCTCTACCTCATTCACACTGGTGTCAATGAGTTTTCTTTCAAGGTGAATGTATCAAAATGTGTGTGCACTTTTAGGCTAAGATTTTGTTTTACCTTTTTCTTACTCAAGTGAAATATTGCCCTCTTCGTCCTCCGATCGCTGTTGGAAAATATCGAGTGACCCAAAAACGTTCCCAACAGCCCATAAAACCGTACACATCCTAGTATGAGCCCATGGGTTTGTAGAGTCGGGAATACCAAAAAACTGGGGTGGGCTTATACCCGAGGGTGAGTTTATACGTGCGTTTTTGTACTGGCACAATCTTGAGATTTAATCAAGAGAGGGATGTGCACGGTAATTAAATACTAAAAATGAATCGTTTGAGAACTATTTTAATATTTGAAAATATCACAATAACTTATCCCAGCACCAGGCTTATTTTTAAAGTGTTTGACTCGTGAAATCTTGGCTCCAGTTTCCTAAGAACATTGGTCAGGAGCACAAAACATTGCGCTTTGCTATTTTCAGTCCAGTGCAGATAAAACATTAATCTATGTTCCATCTTAAAGTCGAGCCCACATCTTGCAAAAACAATTTTCTCGCTGCTTACATAAGAATTTAATTTAATGTAATATTGAAATAAAATGAATGCAGAAAACATTGGCCTCGCCACATGGGGAATCGAACCCACGACATCTCACAAACCAGTGGAGTGTCATTGTCCTTTAGCTAGATCACGTATCGGTGAGATCTTATTAGCCGTATTCAACCAAACCGATTATACCAGCATAGTAACAAAATAATGCCATTAACGCGATAAAATGTATATCATGGTCAATACAGGGAGACGTGGGTTCGATTCCCAGATCAGATTTTTTCTATTTTCAAATTCATGGTAAATACAGCATCTAAAACAGGCACAAAACAAGAAACCTGAACTCGTGCTAAATCCATCTAAATTAACCTCGCACTTATTGACTTGGTTAGTTGTATCAATTAATGGGATAACAAGAGTCGGACTATTGAAGTATTTAAAGAAGTCCTAATTGATTGAGCAGAGATTGGTCGTGATTTCAAGCTAGCGATGACCATGCAGAGTGGCAATTGAAGTAGGGGAAAACGTATTCTACTGCACTTCTGTCATAAACTGAAAAGGTTAAACGTTTATTTT
>JAOXYC010201240.1:0-11689 GCA_028565715.1 Phoronis pallida
AAATGACCCAAATGTTTTTTGAAACGATTTTCTAGTAGCTTTTAAAAAACTCTTTCAGATAATATATAAATTGTTTTAGTGTCTAAAGCAATATTTTGTAAAATGCAGTCATCAAAATCGGTGTGGAGCACCACCTTAAGCAAAAATTGGATCGTATTGCTAATGGCATTCAACAAATGCAACAGAAGAATCCGAAAACATAGAATTGTTCACTTATAAAACATACAGTTCTGTTTTCTTGTTTGCCAGTCTGAAAAGGGGCCTCCATGAAAGGCAGTCCTTAGAATGTTCCTCACATAAAAGGCAAAATGATTTGCTCTCACGAAAACCCTCATGGAATAAGGTATGATCAGATCAACCTCAGATCACAATGAACATGAAGTCACAAGTCTGAAAAGCAAAAATTCAAATTGAACGCTTAACTTGGCATATAAAATTTTGAAAAATGTTTTGATACTAATTATATTTAACTTCAGATAAAACGTGATTCTTACAATGAATGGGATATAATAACACCTTTTATTGGATGAGATTTTATAAATCATAGAACCACTCTTTGGCTAGTTCTATGATTTTTTAAATCGAATCCAATAAAAGGTTTATTACTTCCCATGAATTTAAGAATGATTTTATCGCCAATTTGCGAAAAAATGTGGAGTTTTGAGTAACCCATTTTGAAAGTTTGACTGGAGGTAACATAACGCATTAATGTTATGTTATAGTGTTATTGCACTGAATACAAGGATAGTTATGTGATAAAAAATATTACAAAAATGTGATTTCTAAGAAAAAAAATTAGAATTCATTAAATACTTTTAATAGTGAGCATGTCGAAAGAAGATTAACTTCAATTTCAGAAAAAGTAATTGCAAAAACTGATTCCTAAAAACTAAACACCTACCGAGCACGTCATGAGGAGATTGCTGAACCCCATCTGTGTCATGATAGAGTAGACGGGCGTCTCGGGACAGTTTCTGTTATGTACTTCATTTCCTTCTGTCATCTGAGATCGCAGATCTGCCAGTGTCAAGCAGTCAAGCTAAGAAGAATTAGAATGCTTATCAAGATATTCCTGAGTGTGTTTTAACATGCATTTGTGAACTAGCACAATATTTAGATTCCATCAAAGCAGGGGTGGGCTTATACCCGGGTGTATACAGTAATAGATATAATTTATATAGTTCATTGGATTCCTCAAAATTAGGCAAACTACAACTTACCTCTGTATCAATTCTAACTCCACATTTGCAGAAAATTATATTTTTGTTCTGTATCAGATGATTCCTGAAAAAAATGAAAACATTTTATTTAAATTTTTCCCAACATATGTTGCAGGTCACCCCAACAAGATTCTAAAACATTCTATCCCTGGAATTAAGTGAAGAGTTCTTTCACATTCAACCAAAAGGTTGAGAAAACTTACCCAGTTGTTGAGTGAGTTTTAAATCTCACTTTATTTACTTTTTTAAAGTGCCTATGGCAATTATTTTTGTAAAAGCAAATAATATTATGAAGTTTAACCATTTTGTGTAGTAAAATGTCTGTAAGATGAGTTTACTTTCCATCTGGTAGTACATTTCCTTGGCTATTCCATAAGTTGGAACCTCTAAACTATTAAGTCATTGACCTTTTACAGTTTATTCCCCTTCACTTAAGTACACTAAATAGTTCAAATATTGTTTCATGTATTATGGAAAACCTTCAGACTTTATAAATAAACCATCATAACTTTGGTAAATGGTTGGTTACTGTATTATTGATTCATAGAGCCAACCCCACATCATTTACAGTATTTTCTCACCATTTTGGGACACTTTGAAATAAATTATTTTCATAAAATTGCGGGTCTATGTTTTCAGGGTGTCCCAATTTGGTGAATATCAAGAATTTCTATTTTTCTTAGGTGCCCAATTTCTAGTTTAAAACTGACACAGAACAGGTGTCAGTGTATTGAAAATTTGAGCTTGTCCCAATTTGTTGGACACAAATATCAATTTTTGGACCTAAGGCTGACCCTGGGCCTGTAGAAGCCCACATGGGTATAAGCCCACCCTAATTTTATGGAATGGGCTGATTAAAATATGCCCAGCCTATGGGCTTATATCAGATATGTATGATCATATTGATATTTCAGGTTCACGGAACTGCACTTGAACAATAACATTATCTAATATCGCATCAATGATCCATAACAAATACATTAAGGAGCTCCACTTAATGCTCCCTGAACGCACTTGGCTGAAATAACAAATAGGCTGGGATGTCAATTCATCAGTTTACATAGATGACATTGGCATTGCCCTTGACTAAACCAATGAGCTAGATTGACTGTATAAAGCTCATTGGCTACCAACACAACAGGCAACAGTCTAGGAAAGGTGATCAGTTTCAGCATGTAAACCAAACACATAGGATATGATATGTGATCAGCCTGAGTGGCTTAACAAAACACACACTATATATGATAGGTGATCACTGAGTTTAATGCAACAGGTGTACATAGTAACAGTTGCAGAGTACACAATTGTTGTGTGGTTATAAAACAATCACCAGAGATAATGAAATCCTTGACATCTAGGGACTGCACAAGACTGGCATGTGAGGTTATCAAAAGTTAATCTATGGTTATCAAAAGTGGATAAAAGTGATGCAAAGAAACTGACCGACATATCAGGACAAAGATAAAGACCATTAACAGGATGATAGGTTATCTGATATAAACCGTTTTTAAGAGGATACCTATCTCACACGTAGTTGTGATAAAACAAAAGTATCAGAAGGTCTTCGCTTTGCAATTGCTGTCAAAATGAAATCAGTTACAAAAAGTAAGAAACATGAGGAGGAGAAATGTTTGAAGCGTGAGAATGACCAACTTTACGGCACGAAACGGAATGATTCCAAAGCAGATCAGCCACCAGATGGCGGTTGGGGATGGTTCATTGTGATCGCATCTACAGTGTCACTCATGCTTATAGGTAAGTTTAAAACTTCATCTAAAAACTCACAACAAATCCTGTACAAAATAAAATTCAGTAAAGCAGTGTTTAAAGCAGTAAAGGTAGTGTTTAAATGTGGGCATTCAACCAGCACAAAATAAAATATAAATTAGATTTTTTTGTGAAGTAATCTATTGTGTTACGGATTGTATAGCACGGTGTTATAGAAATGAGAATCTGTGTAGAATCCGTGGTTGTGTGGTGTCAACACAAACTCAAAACCTGCATGACATTTAGTTGTACATACAGGTAATAACTACCTCATTTGCGAGAAACTTTGTAATTGAGTTTTCATACTGGTAGCATTTGTCACAATGAATAGCATGGCTGGTTAACATTTAATTGAGTTACATAATATAAAAACATAACATTATAATACTCCCCATGCATGAAATGAAGTAATAATAACCCCTGGATTATAAGTAAAAATGAAAATATTTAAATAAACTGACAAACTGACAAAAAACACCTGACCATTAGGTAAAGTATACCAAAAATCATGTATCAGTTTATTTATATTCACTCTATTTTTACAAGGGTAATGCAGGTTAGGGTTTAAAACTCTGTTGCAAAGATGAATGATAAGTATGCTTTAAAAAGGTCAAGCACATATAAAAGTGCTAAGTAAAAAGTTTGCCAAGTATCAGGTGACCCAAAAAAACAGTTTCAACCTTTGAGACCTAATATCTATA
The DNA here is from genome assembly GCA_028565715.1 of Phoronis pallida. Lineage (NCBI taxonomy): Eukaryota > Metazoa > Phoronida > Phoronidae > Phoronis > Phoronis pallida. The sequence goes on from JAOXYC010201240.1 coordinate 3,689, forward strand.
AATTAAACTACAATTATTCTATGTTTTCCCATATTTTTGTCACAGAAATCAGCCTTTTTATCACTAGACTTTTGCTATTTTTAGAAGGGTCCGAGAAGTCATATGGGTTGGTCTTTCTTCATCTACGGAAGCAGCATGAATCAAGTTCTTCAGCTACAGCCATTATCCCAAGTCTGGCAGCAGGGCTGAGGTTATTCTTAGGTAAATTCTTGTTTTGTTTTTAGGTCCATGTGCAAAAAGCCTACCATAGGTGCATAGTGGCACTCAAAGGATAATTTACTATACCAGCTTATTGGCTTTAAATTGTTAAAAATTGCAAAAAAACAGGGCCTTTTGCATTCATGGGTTCAGAAGAACGATCTGACAAATAGGGAGACCTGGATTAAATCATAGTTAGTAGTGTTCCAAATGTTTTCTGTCAGGTACAAAGCGCACTTTAGTTGGTCAATTAATGACACAAACTCATCTGCTTTCATAAAAAAATCTTCATGAAAAACAGTGCAGCATACTAGTGCTCACAGGGACATTATATTACTCAACTGTCAATCTGGCTATAGTGTTAAAATCATAGACTCAGGATTAAGAATACCAGTATTCTCCAAAACATCTGGCTCAGAACTTTAGCAGGTTTCTTATTAAAGGTTAATATGCCAGGCAGATTAGTTTGGTTGGTAGAGCGTCGGACACATAACTGAAAGGTTGTGGGTTGTACGGATTCCGCCCTGGGCAGTCTGTTGTGTCTTTGAGCAAGAAACTGTATTGGCATTGCTCCAGTCAACTCAACTGGGATTGAGTGACAGCTACGGTCAGGAAGTAACCTACGATAGACTAGCGTCCAGTCCGGGGAGGGGGGTTGCCCAACTCTCATCCGCTCACACTACAGAAACCGGAATAGCATCCGGCCCTATGCGCCTTTAGGCACGAAGAAGGATTTACTTTTTTAAAGGCAAGTGTACAGGTATTTGTACAGTATTTTCTTAAACCCTGGACATCACTCAATCATGATTTATAATTTACTTTAAGGCCCTCTGGGGAGTGCATTGGGAACTAAGTTTGGATGTAGACCAGTAGTGATAGCAGGCGGGTTTCTATATCTAGTCTCGTTCTTAAGCAGTATAGCACCACCAAATCTATACTACCTCTACTTCTCCTATGGATTACTATCAGGTTTGTAAGAGTTATAGAGGATAATTAACTAGTGTTATTGAATAATAAATTTCTCAAAATGAGTCAAAATCCGAGCCTTTGGTGAGGATTTTGACGAGTTTTGAGAAATTTATTATCAATGACGACGAGTTTATTGTTCTTTTTCTCACATGAAACAGTGACGACACGTTGTCGAAGAAATAAAGAGGATTTTTTTGAGGGCGTATGAATACAATGATCCGTCAGAGTGTGGTATTTTCGATAATACATTTGAGATTGCGATAGAAACGAACTTATCATGTGAGAAATAATAATAATAATAATAATAATGCCGGTGCTTATATAGCGCTTTTTATTCAAAGTGCTTTACAATGATTATTATCCCAGGTTGTGGAACTGTTCACTCAAGTAACATTATCAAATCGCTGCTGTATGCTCCCCAGGGATTTGAAACGGTACAAAAGTGATGTTGAGAATTTTAAAGCGCTTTGAATAAAAAAAATACAATCACTGGGCATTATTATTATTATCATTAATCACCATTGAGTATAAATACGTTCCACCCTTAAATATACAAACTGTCTACTGAAGAATCCTTCGCGTCTGGGCATTATGACAATCAAAATGTCGAGAATGAAGTATTGTGATGCTTAATGAAAAATCTCAATTTTGTTTTTCAGGAATTGCAGGGGCGCTCACACAGAGCAACTGTTTCATATTGGTTGGACGGTATTTTCGTAAAAAAATGAGCACAGCTAACGGTATGGGCACTGCTGGGGGTGGAATAGGGATATGTACATTTCCAATCTTGGTACAGTACTTGTTGGAAAACTTCGGATACACAGGGTACATTCTGATATCTGCTGGACTCATGTTTAATGTGGTTGTGTGTGGAGCCTTACTGAGACCATTGGAAGAGTCTAAAGGCAAAAAGTATAGTTGTTGTAGGCGGCGTCAGTGTGACGACAAAAAGGAAACTCGGTTGACTAGTGAGGGCTTTTTTGACGCATACGCATATTTCAACTCAAATGAGAGTATAGTAATGGCCACGGAACACAAGAAGGCACTACAGGAACAGGCTGTGAGAAACGCGAATGGAGAACGGGTTGCCATGAACAACAATACAATTAAAAAGAAGACATCCCTATTGCATTGGTCTTTGCTCAAAGACCATAGCTTCCTTTTACTAGCGTTCTCCATCATGTTTACGTTGATGGGGAATCTATTGGGATTAATACTTCTTCCTGCCTTGGCAAAAGAAAGGAATTTTACAACATCGCAAGGTGCTTTTCTCGTCTCAATCATCGGAATCACAGATGTGATTGGCAGGCTGTCAATTGGAGCTGTGTCTGACATCTCCTGCATTAGGCCAAATCGTAGGCATGTTTTCCTTGGAGCCAATCTTCTAATGGGGCTTCTGTTGGAGCTGTTTCCTCTTGCAAACCAGTACAGTGAGTTTGTCATACTTGTGGCACTGTATGGCTTAGTGGAAGGAATGGTCATTGCACAGAGAAATGTCATGCTCATGGACTTACTTGGCATTGATAAGTATGCCAGTAGCATAGGGTTTGCCCACTTTTTCGGGGGTGTTGGATTTCTCATAGGTCCCTTTCTGGGTGGAGCAATCAAAGATTTACTTGGTCATTATACATATTCGTTCATGTTTGCAGGTGGTATGATAATGCTTGGTGCGCTTCTCTTTCTAGTCGAGTATTTTTGGTTTAAATATTTTAAAATAGAGCCAAAACAAGCCATGATGGAGATGGACATTTTATAAGTGAATTTACTTTGAGATTCTGTTGTGAACTGCTTGGAGTAATGAAGTACGCAATCTGTTTTGTATTGAAATTGTTTTTGTTAAATTTATTTTGAATACAATTATACTGAACTTGCAAAACATTCTTTTCAATGAAATTTTTTTTTTTATTTTGTGTAAAGAGCCCGAGGCTACAACATGACTTTTAGAAATATTTTTTTTGAAACAATCATTAGATGATTTCTATAAGAAAAAATGTGTTTCGCTATTATATTGATTCACTTCTTATCAAATCAATATGCAAGTTCTTATCAATAAACTCCACTACTAAGTTTTGAAGGTATTCATTTATGGGCCCATTACTCTCTTGAATACTAATTTGTCTTTTCAACAAAACCAATTTTAATTTAAAAATTGAAGAAAATTAAATAAAATACTGGAACTTACATTATAGCTGGTAGACTGCCTGTTATAGCTTGTCACGTGATTGCTCACGTGGCAAATGGCGCGGTAAACCCCCCAGCACCCGGTCCCATATATGAGTTGGTAGGGTAGTCCACCCATTCTGTTGAGTGATGGTTTCTCTATTCTTTCATGACAAGCTTTAACAGCCAGTACACCAGCTGAAGTCCTTATGATAAGTACGCAACGTCTTGTTTGTAAGTACCAGTATTTGATTTAATTTACTTAAAGTAGTACATCGCTTCCTACGAATGTGAAATTATCATCTATTGAATGCGGTCAATTGCAGAGGAATTGTTACAAATGGCATCCTTACATTCATCTGAAAGAATAAATACCTTTGCTTCTGCCGGAAATTTCTATACAAGCGGCCTATGTGACTTGATGAAATATCTTGAGGGAGACAAGATAACTGAGATCAACTGTAACCTATTATTTTGTGTTTTCGATAAAGAATGAAGGTAGTAACACGAATTGGCAACGAAAAATGATCAAACTGTGTAAAAGAAACGGATGAAAATGTTGTAGTTCAATAATTGATAATTCTACATTCGTAAGTAGAAATGTATGCGTTTAAATGAGAAATGCAACTTACTTCATACAAACTGGACAAACTATAAGTTCATTGCACATACTAGCCACAGCCTCACATAGATCAGCTTCATCAAACTGCTGGTTTCTCTCATATTCTTGAAGCAGTAATTGTTCTGAAAAATAATTCGATACCAGAACCTTGAACATGTTGATTAAACAGGATAGGAATCATATAAAACAAAGATATTTAGAATAAAAACTTCTCTGGAACTCAGAAGATCCAAACTCGCAACAGTTTATTTGTAAGTCTGAAGCTCTACCAACAGAACTAATCCATCAGACAACAGGTACCTAAAACACCTTAATTCTGGTTATAAAAAATTGAAACTTTACAAGGTTTTGAATACAGTTATTTTTTGTTGGTCCTACAGAGATAATGGCATGGTTGCGCTAACATTTGTAGAAAGACGCACCTGTGGCACAAATCTGTCATAATCTCTGAGGCATCCCTACCGCATTAAATTCAAAAGCTTAATGTGTAGTCCTTCTTATTCGCCTAAATAATGCTCGAAAAAGGATTGAGTGTATTTTTTCTTTTTACTGCACAGTGTTTTGGTGCACTCAGTCATTTAAATACAACTCTGAAGATGACAATCATATTCATATGTTGTACCAGTGGTAGATTTTAGACACATTGTCTTTAAATATGAAGTTTTGAAAGAAGATTGTCAACAATAATTCAAGTCCAACTTTCAACCAAATGCTTTATTTTGATGACGATTTAATGCAGAGAAACAAAATATCTGATTTTCTTTTAAACCATTCAAGTCATTCTCACTATTAAATAAAATCACTTGAGATTTACAAAATTCAATTTGAGAATGAATTGTTGATATGTGCTTATGACAATACCTTCCCTGAGTAATTCTTGACGTATTTCCTCAAACACGGATAGTACCTCATTTACACTACTGGGGTCACTATCTTCCATCTGAAATAAGATCAACAGATTGTGTTAATTCCGGTACAAGTCGAATAAGTTGGTCCCTCGTATAACTTCCGTTATTTAGTCGGAAACACATTGACTGAATGACGCAAATAAACGAGGGACCAACTTATTCGACTTGTACCTTAAAACCAATTTGTAAATGGCAAATTTAAAAATGTAAGGAAAATTACAAGGTTGGCTACCAGAGGCTATCTTTCTATCATTTGTGAGCAGATGAAAGTTATGGAACTTTCCATGGATGATTCTCAGACAGGTAAACTGACTGGAGCAGTGCCAGTAAAGTGTCCTACTCATAATTACAAGGTAAAGTTTTCTCAAGGTTTGGAAATAGCATGTGACTCTGATGATTACAAGTATAATACTTTACCGACTGAGATAATAAGCCTGGCATAACAGGTTGTTAGAACTGAATTCCAACATTTGGTGAAGATCAAAGATCAACAATTTTTAATACCTTGTTATAATCAAACTCAAAATGAGAGATCATTAGTGGCACTTTCTAAACGGAGTATTCTACCTATCACAAGCTGATAGTCGACGTTTACTTTTAACCGCCACACCTAGTTCAATCGTTGACTTCACCAAGTTCTCCAAAATTAAAATGAAGCAACACATGCCCCAAAAAAACTTCCCAATGAGACTGACTTTTTTCGCCATATGATTGGTTAACTGTGTAGAACTGAGTTGCAATAAATTTACATTCTTGGCCATGGCATATTCAGAAACCAGGAATGAGCACATAATCTACATCTATGTGCTCATAGTCATCAAACATTTCAAAAAGTCACAATTACTGGTAATATAAAATGCAAAATGATAAGTCAATTGAATCATAATGAAAAAGTGATCATACTTTGAAACTAGTGCAGGTATTTCAATGAATCCTCATGACTCAAAGGTCTCATGTTTTTAATAGTTGCAAAATTAAAAAGAAATAAATACATTTAGATCCAGCCCATTTTTCATGAGTGCTGGTAGGCCACTGTTTTCTTGCGTCATCTCCTGCCATTCTTCTGACATCAAGTTCTGTACAGACCCCTCTTCATGGAGGTTACGTAAACGACCCACAAATTTGTCGCGACTTGTCCTCAATCTACTTATGCATCGCTGAGAATAAAAAGCAATTATAGAATCTTTAATAAAAATTAGTGGTTTGTTTTTGATTCTTAATAACAATTGCATTCAGGCAACAATTGAACCGGCTCAACAGCCACAACGAAGATTTCAAAAAGTCCAGAAATGCACATCACATCCATTTCAATAAAAATTATTTTTCTGCCATGAAACTCTTTTCTGAAGTAAAATTGGGAATAACTTTTAAGTTAAAATTAACTTAACTTAAACTGCCTGTTTCTTTGTGAATTATTGAGCTAGAAATTATTAAACTTGGTTTTGTATCCTTAAAGCTGTTGAATTATCTACTTTCTCCTCTTGGCAGGTCTCTACAGGCTTGTAATCGAATGGAGGTGTGAAGTCAGCTCTGTGTGATACCTCTTTGAAATATGAACATGGCGAGCACCTTTTTAATCAAAGGCAAATGTTTTTAATCACTCAAATAGTCCGGTCAAACTTCAGGCCTTGGTAACAGCAAGAACACCAGCCAAAAAAACGGGCATACAGGTCTCAAACTGGGCCAACGGACCTGTACTTGGGTCTGTGTCACTCACTTTGCCTGTGTAGTTTGAGACCCGTGCGCCCAGTTTTGCGGCCTGTGTGGTTGTTGTTACCAAGGCCTGAACTTTATACCTTTCTGAATGTTTCCTTCCAAACTGGTCCTGGGGAACCTGTTTTATACATCTGCTGGCGTCTCTTCATGTTTGGACTTGCTGCTGAAGCCATCATAAAAGTTTCTAAATAACCCTCGTTATCCAGAGACTGGAAAAGAAAAATGGGGAAAAGTTCAGAATGGAATATTATACAGCTCTAGCTCTATATAATTCTAAGAAATGTCAAAATATTGAGTGGTCCTCATTTGGTCCATGTTGCAGTCAATACGATTCCATTTCTGAAAATAGGAAATATGAGGGAGCACTGTCCACCACTTTGATCATTCTAACACTTAACTTTCTATTATTCTATCTTAAAGTTTTCTTTTCTTTTTATGTTCTTGGCAACAGCAGACTTCTGTAAAACAAAACTGATACGAGATGAGGCATGCGAGAAGTGCTCAGCAATTTATATGAATATTTGGAGCACGAATGTGTAGTTCAGCAAACAGCCAGATATCATTCATTCTTCGGGATAGACGATACAATCAACTTACCTCACGTGGGTTGATGTTTTTTTAGACGATTGACTATCTCTAAGACCACGTTGCTTTTAACTACATTTAACTGTCTGTTCACTATTGTCGTATTGTCCAGTATTGATTGAACATGCATTAGTGAATTTGGATGTGAATCGGTCTTTACACGTTCGACGTATTCTAGTCCTTGTACATACGTGACAAGGGAGCAAGTCCTAAAACCCGGAGATTAAACATTTTTGAATTTCGGCGCCCGAGAGTTCCATTTTTTCTACGCAGTGGATATTTTGCTGGCAGCCGGTAACATATTCGATGTGATATTTTGCCAGTAGCTTCCATTGCGCATGTGCAGAAGGCAATATCGCGGACTTGGAATAATCCTGTCGAGTACACAAGCGCCCGACAGCATTTGGTTAACACTAGACACAGAGGCCGTGACCGAAAACGGGTGGTTTTTCGGTCACAGATCGCTATGGGGAAAAAATGGTGAACCGTTTGCTCGGGAATCCAAGCAAAGGAAATATCAGGAAAAATTCGCTTTATTTTGTTTTAAAATTTCACTCATTATAATAAAGAAATTCTCACTCTATCCAAAACTGTTTTTACTTTTTGTCAACATTTCCGATTTTTCTCTTGAGTCCGTTTTCTTGGACCAGGTCAAAACTGTTCATTTTTGATTTCCCCCTTTTGAGCCCGTGGGAACGAAATACTTAAGTACGCGAATCGCGATTGGTCAACTGGCGTTCAAGAACACGTGTTTTGTTTGGTCGTAGTATTTTTCTCCATTCATAAAATTAATATTTGTTTACGTATTTCTATGCTGGACTCTCATTGGTTCGCTAAGAAAAT
>JAOXYC010201351.1:0-11686 GCA_028565715.1 Phoronis pallida
TTTGTCCGCGATGTTGTGATCGTCGTTTGTGTTTGGTCACCTTCTTCTGATCAGTTGCTGAACTAGAAGTAGACGACGCTTCACCAGTTTGAAATCGAACAGAGTGACGACTAACTTTAGCATTGTAGCTACTCACCAGTATTGGAGTCTCCTGAAGGCTGGAGGGATCAATCTCTTTCTTTGAGATGTCTATGAATTGACTTGTTTCTTCATTTGGATGCGAGTGTGACTTTTCTGTTGGTATGCACCTAATTGTTTTATGTGCATCAATATTTTGATCTGTTTGCTCTTCATTTATCTGATAAAAAAGTAAGGTGAAATAAAAGTCTATGATTAACTGACCTTCGAACTCGAATGTATTCTATCAAATTGTTCCAATTAGCCTTATTTTCAGGACCCTTTTCTAAGGATAAGAGTGCAAATTTTCACTTCTTTGTATCCACATCCTGCCTTCTATGGAGTTCTGACCGTGGTCAAGTTTTCTTAGTTTCTATCCTATACATGTAGGCTAATGGGAAAAGGAATGAATCGTCGCAGCGATTTGATTTGTTTTGACAGAATCTAATATAATCGATTTGTGAAATCAATAAGGGAAACAATAAATAGTGACCGCGGCAACGGTAGGCTATAAAACAGGCTTTCAAACCTACTTTTGGACTCTCAAGGCTACATGTACCTATATCCGAACTTGATGCTCGCTTGCCGCCGTTATTACGATTTCCTTCACCATCGATTGGGCTACAGCCGGGGTTTATCAAGAACGTTCGATTTCGCTCCAACCAAGACTTCACTTTGATCTTCTTCTCAATGTTAGAACATTTTGATCCGGTGTTCTTCAGCGAGAAGGGGTTGCACTCACCAGTATCCCCACGAAAACGAATTCCTTCCACAATGCTTGCCACACTGCCCATGAAGGAATGTATGGACACCACGTGCTGGAATTGCCGTCTGGTAATTTGGTAGAAGGCGAGAGAAGCTAGGTGATGCCGTCGCTGTGATGTCATCAATTAAAAGTCGTCGACACATACTGAACAGAGTACGCCATGTCTGTAAGTCAGGTTTTTCGGTCACCCGAGTCTCTCTTAGCGTTGGATGGATGTTTTTGAAGGACGATAGTCAATTATCAACAGTTTATGTAGGCCTATATTTGTAAGTTACAATAAACGTGACGTAATATTCCTAATGTGCCCGATGCCTGAACGCTGATATCTTCATATGGGCCGTCTTTCTACTCAAACTCAATGTTGATACTTATTACGTGCTGAAACATCGAAGATTATTTTAATTTCCAAGTGTAATTTCGAAAAATCTATTAGAGCGAATAGAGTTGTTTTATCGTGTTGGAAGGAAATATTTTTTGACTATGCTTGAAGTTGGATTAGCTTCACCGTGAAAGGGTTTAATGATTTTGTTCTCCGGAAAATCGGACACAGCTACAAATATTCGGTATAACAACCGTCTCCGTGGCGCAATGGATAGCGCGTCGGACTTCTAGTGGTGAAGATGTTATTCGGAGGCTGTGGGTTCGAGTCCCACCGGAGACGACAATATTTTTAGACAATCACATAAATAATTCAAAAGTACAATGACATTATTATCACCGAAAAATATTGGCGTGTATATTGGCAGCTTGAAAATCTTTCAAACGGTCAATAGTTGAATGAAATAACAACATTTGAGATTCGCATTTTGGATGATCAAAATGTTAAATCAAGCGTTTTGTTAATTTGTCGCTGCACTGTATTCGTTGTAATCAGCGCATGTGCCATGTAAATTATTTTATAACACATTTTTTTTAAAGACATTTTCTGGTTTGCAGTATATCATTTTGTCGAGAATAGATGGAACATCTTGCCCAAATAAGCGCTCTCTTAGTAATTTGGGGATTTTGATTCACTAGGGTCCCCCAATGAGCCCAATGTCTCTGCGTTGTTCCAAATCGTTTGGTGCTTGGTGCGTCTTAGTACTTGGACAAATTCAATGTTGATACGTGCTGAAACGTCAGAGATTATTTTAATTTCTTTGTTTTAATTTCTTAGTATAATTTCGAAAAATATATTAGAGCGAATAGAGTTGGAAAATTTCATCTATTGTTTTATCGTGTCGGAAGGAATTTTTTTTGGACTATGCTTGAAGTTGGATTACCTTGACACAGCTGCAAATATGCATTATAACAGCTGTCTCCGTGGCGCAATGGATAGCGCGTCGGACTTCTAGTGGTGAAGATGTTATTCGAAGGTTGTGGGTTCGAGTCCCACCGGAGACGACAATATTTTTAGACAATCACATACAAGTAAATAATTCAAAAGGACAAGGACAGTTTTTTCACCAAAAATATTGGCGTGTATTGGCCACTTGAAAATCTTCCAAACAACGGTCAATCGTGGAATGAAACATTAATATTTGAGATAAATCGCATTTTGAATGATAAACAAATCGGTATATTATACCACCAGTCCATGTTAAAGCAAGCATTTTGCTAATTTGTCTGTACTGTATTCGCTGAAACAGCGCACGCCCCCTCCTGCAATAAGGTGACACGCCCTGCAACGTTTAAAAAAAATGAGGCAAACGGGTAGGAAAAGGTAATTTTTAGTGGCAGAGCCAGGATTAAGGCAAAATGTTTTTAGGTTAAACGGATGCAAATGCCTTTTTGACAGTGGCAAGTGCCTTTTTTGATTGAAATACCAGATGCAGTGTACAGTCCTTTGTTGAACATAACTCACTTGCATCTGAGTACAAAAATTCAAAAAAACTGTAAAGTGGTGATTTGAGAGCTTTGTGTCCGATAAAACCTATGCTTAAGCGTAGGTTTCGACTTAATATCGGATGCAAAGCTCTCAAATCACTCCTTACTGATTTACTGAATGTTTTGACTCGGATGCAAGAAAGTTATTACTACCTGGATTTGGAGTGAAAACCACTTATAAGGGAGAATACGATTCAATCACCCAGTTTAGGAAATCAATTGAGAATGTGGGTTCTTTAAGAATGCATCAGTGTTGTATTTATGTAAAAACATATATTTACAAATAAAATTATATTTTACAAGGAAATATACAAATATACAAAATCTTTTGTGTGTGATTGCACAGTATACAGTTAAGAAGGACATTTTTCAGGTTGTAGTAAAATACTGTTATTAAAGAATGTTTCTAAAACATTATAAGGCCTACTGATAAACGTGGATAAAAATCATGTGATGTAGAAAAACAAACACCAATTTGTGACTCATGTAAAACACTGTTCACACTGAGTCATCAGTGAACATGAGAATAAATCATCTCAACAATAATTTTCTTAATCCACATAAATTCACAATCCGCATTCGAATGAACTTTTCTCTACAACCATAACAGAATAACTGAGGAACTCTCACCACAGATGAATCCATGTTCAATTGAAAATATGAGATCCTAACTTCAGATGACTTTTTAAACAGATAGTCACAATAAGCTGTTATCCCCAGCAAATTTGTAATTTTCACTTTATTGGCACCCTATGACAAAATGTTCAAACAGCATTTTGCCTATCAGCTACGACTTTCAGAGCAAATTGAAGAAGTTTACGAATATTCTGTACCTAAAAAGTCTATAATGATATATGCAGGTCCTCCACAGAGTCTAACACAAACGAAAGGCGGATAGGACTTTAAATTGCAAGAGTTTTGATCTAGTTCGATTTTGTTGAATGTGAGAGAAGCTAGGTGATGCCGTTGCTACGATGTCATCAATTAAAAGTCGTCAACACATACTTTACAGGCGCCGTGTCTGTAAGTCAGGTTCTCCTGTCACCTCGAGAGTTTTGATCTAAAACTTGAGACTGAACCCTGTAACCACAGCAGATGCCTTTGCCGTCTTACCCATGTGAAATCCTGGACCACTAGCTGTAAGAGCTGCTTCATCATCTGGGTCACCCTGGAAATTGGTATAGAATAAATTATGTTCAATTTTGAAAAGACAGAAAAATTCTAAACTTGACTAATAATTGATATATCAAATGTAAATATCATTCTGCACACCTTTTGTTGACCTCAAACAAATTTGTCTGAAAAAATTGTTGTATCTTAAAGAAATGTTGTCACCAGACTGGGTTGTTGAAATGATAAATTTTGGCAATAATCCACACTAGAAAAATTTTGAAATATAAAACTTTGCATTTAGATAATCTACTACAAGACTAATTTCAATTACTTATTAGCAATAAATCATTCACAACTTCGAAAACTATAATTGGATGGAGATTATCTACAAACAGATGGGAAGACATCACGTACATCAAATGTACAAAATAAGGACAATGAATGTTTAACTTTACTCCACCCATTTCTCCCAAGTTAACCAATGGAATTACAAAAACAAGTTTGTCACATTTTTGGAAAAGTCACATGGATTCTATTGGTTAATTTAGGGGAACCCAGGTCGATTAAAGTTTGGACACCTTTCTCCCCAATATATGTATTGTGGCGCAAAATCCTACTAACCATAAGCATAGCATAAGCCTTGCCCCCTGAAGGCGGTTTGGGTGTGGACTGATGCTTGCGAGGCTGTTCACTCTTAGCTGGCCAGGTGGGGAACATGGACGGGTCAATGGGTTGTGGGGACTCCTTGAAGTACTCCGCCTTGAGAGCATCATCAGCGGAGATCCTCTTTACTGGGTTATATGTAAGGAACCTGAAAAGTGATTAATACTTTGTTTAAAAGACAATCTAGATTCATTGTGGAATCCAGCCCCTGGTTCTTGCGTTTAAATGGAAAAAGTGTCATTTGAGATGTTACATCATGGTGACCAGTGTACATTGCCTGTACTTCAGCTGGGAGGATCTACAGGTAGATCAATCAAATGTACATGTAGATATAAAGATGATAGTGTGTACCAAATGTGCCAGTGGAAATCCTAGTTATACAAAGGACTTTTCCCTATTCATCATTATACAAGTGATTTGCCAGGTAAAACTTAGGTTCATTAAAAACAATAGAAGCATTCTTGTGTAGAATGGTTCACTTACTTGGAAAGTTTGATTTTGATGACAGACGTTTCAGCCCAGCTACTCTGGGCTTTTCTCGATGACATTCTTGTAGAAAATATAAAGCAAACAGCAACTGGTCAGTAAGGAAACAAAACCACAACAATGCCATAACAATATGATATAAGAACACATGTAAAATCACTATACCTATTTAAAAGTTCAAAGCCAGCATCAGAGAGATAAGTGCCGAATCTATTGCGTAATGTGTTATAAGGATAATCTGTAAACGTGCACTTCTTCATAGCTGGAAGATCACCTACACCAGGCCAGATCTTCTCACTGGGTGTACCCAAATCCTGGAAATAATAAAAAGATTATCTAGTTATCATCATGTTACTCTCTCGATGAATCAGAAAGTAGATAATAAGTGTGATGTTAGTATGATAAAGTGCTTATCTGAATGAAATCATGGTTTGTGATTAAAGATGCATAAGCCTTATTCGTGACCATGAAAAATAAATTGCATGGAAACTTGCATATTTAAAACTGCATGCACCATACTTGGAATATTCCATAATTTCTGGCTCCACCAATTAATTTGAATGCTTCCCTCAATGGCTTTTCGAGCCTAAAATAACTATGGTTTCTACAACACAAGTTAATTTTTAATCTGTTTAAAGTCATATTTGCCATTTTTAAATTTTTCAAAAATATTTGCTGCATGTCTAAAGTTTTTATAATTAGAGTACAATAAGTACAATGATTTTCACTGCAATTTGTTTTTATGACTTTTATGGTCATGGATAAGTCATATGCATCTTTATAACCACATAGTAATTCAGTGAAAAGGTTCATTACCAGCGTACTTGATAAAGATGGCGGAAAACCATTGAAAATTTAAATTGTGTATACAAAAGATTTATTTCAATGAATCTTATATTAAATTGAATTGACTATATTTGTTTTTGGCCATAAGTATAGAATAAGATTGAAGAAAAAAGTGAAGATGATGGATTTGTGAATAAATCCGAAACGTTATTTCCAATGGACATTTAATTGCGTCTTCACTTTTTTCTTCAATTTTATTCTAAATTGAATTTTTCTTACCTTGAATATTTTGTTAAGCTGGTCAATCTCGGACTTGCCCGGCCACAGTGGTTTCATTGTGAGAAACTCTGCAAAAATACAGCCAACTGACCACATGTCTACAGCCGTGGAGTATTCCTGCAAAAGTGTTCATTTTTAAGAAAGTTCAAATATAAATATGAAGCTTCACAATCAAACAGTGTTTTACATCACGTGACCCAATACCCTCACAATGTTTGAAATTTAAAGTATAGAAGTTGTGTTTTCAAACTGAGACGTTACCTAGTTATGTTTCCTGATCTGACTTCTTTGATAATATAAGCATGAATATTGATAAATTTTGAAAAGACAGAAAAATTCAGAACCCCACCGGGAATGGAACCCGGGTCTCCTATTTACATGATACTATCATGTAAATAGGAGACCCGGGTTCGATTCCCAGTCGGTTCTGAATTTTTCTGTCTTTAAGTCTATAACTGGAAATTAGATCAACTAACATGCAAGGTAGCCTCCTTATCATAAGTCAACCTGACGTCCCCGTGATAAAGACGCTATGTTACATTTTTCGTAAGTCGAATTTCCAGTTACTGACTTAATTTATCTCTAAACTTCTTTGATAGTTGAAGTAATGATTTTATGATGCAACTCAAACAAAAGTTTAAGCTGGTTGAACCAAAACCATTTGAAAAATTATTAAAAACTTTTTATTTGCTAGAACGTTACCAATAACTGGCTTATATTATGAATGACCTTCACAGATCCTTCGTGTGAAAAGGAAATGAAAATTTCCAAACATAGATTTGGTTTTGGTGTTTCTGTAAAACTCACCTTAGCACCAAGAAGTAGTTCTGGACATCTGTACCACAGTGTCACAACAATGGGAGTATAATGTTTCAGGGGAGAACCATATTCACGAGCAAGACCAAAGTCACCCACCTATAATAAGACATCAACTTTTTAAGACTTACACTTCTAGAAAGTATATGGTTAACTGTACACTAAATAAATGCAGAATGATATTCTATACAAACATAATTTTTGGCATATGATACCACCACATTCCTTTCAAAGATAGGTGGGCTTAAAATGGAGAAAGAACAATAGCATGGCTTGTTGCAGTCAATTTTAATTGGAAACAGCCGCTTTATTGGACAAATTTCAAGTACAATCCCAGACTCAGTTAGAATTGGACCAAGCATACAAATTTATGTCTTGTTAAATTTACCTTTAAAAGTGTTGAAATGCATCTAAAAAGAAAATATATAAAATTACCTTTAAAATGCCTTTATGACTGAGTAGTAAATTTGATGTTTTCAGATCCCTGTGTAGAATCCAGTTATCATGCATGTGTGCCACAGCTCTTAGTAACTGTATTAGGAGTGTCTTCACTTCGCCCACTAGAAAGGGCTGCTTCATCGATTCCATTAAACCCTTGAGATCATGTTCCACATAGTCCATTACGATGTATATCTTATCCATGTTGCTACCCACTACAATTTCCTAGAATGAGAAAATGTTTTTTTACAAGCCATGTGCCGCATCTAGAAAAAGATAACATGCCAGTGGTTTCATTACATGCTACTAAAACTTTCAGGTATATCTGACGCGTTTCATTTTTTCCTTAAAAATTTTCTAATTTGCCAGATCTTGCGAGTGGAAAGCCAGAATCTAGGCCACAGCATTTCAAAAATTAACTCCACTAGTAAAACAAGGAAATTTCAAAACAAGTCATTCACATGAAGAAAGTTTTTTATAAAGCAGGTCACACTATTGCATTAAATTTGGAGAAAATATCAATTAAAATTTGGGAAACAGTGACAAACCAACTACAAAACTGGAACTTTTCAAACAGTGACAACGGTTTGGACTTGAGTTATGAATTGATTATCTAGAAATCAACCAATCTTAAGACTTGTAGTTACTGTAACAGTGACAACATTCAAAGATTACAACTTGAGTTTTGAATTGATTATCAAGAAATCAACTAATCATAGAACTGCTTCTTTCTCTAACGTGACAATATAGCCAATCATAAGACTTGTACTTACTCTAACAGTAACGATATTCATATGTTGTGACTTGAGTAATGTGTTGATCTCTCTTAATGATGTGATGGGGAAGCCCTCCTTTTCTTTCTCCATTTTTAACCTCTTCAATGCAACAATCTCAGCTACAAAAAATTAAGTTTGACACATATGAAAACTCAAAATATTTTCTTGCAAGTCAGATTATTGTATCTACAAGTAGTTCATTATATATAATCAGGTATTTCCCGCATTCGCTCTACACTCAAAAACAATGAAAGCTTAGAAATGTTATATAATAGTTTAGAACACTAAATTCTCTACACGTTGTACCTGAAGAGTACAAACAAAGTATTAGATTTTTTTCTCAAATAAATAACTAAATCTTGGTCATACTTGTCTTCTTATCTCTGGCTCTATACACTACACCATATGTTCCCTCCTCTATCCTGTTCAGACAGTGGAACTCCTCAACATTTCTACAACCCTGCAAACAAACAAATAAATAATGGCATGGTATATTTCAGATATTATCTCCTGTTCTCAAAAACCTTTTACTACCACAATAAATAATTCCAGTGGAAATGCAACAAAAAAACAAGTAGGCCCCTATACAGTTTTCTCTGCAATGAATTTTAAGACTTCAATCATGGAACCAGGCATAAAGACTGGTGAAAAACCGAGACAACTGGAGGGCAGCAGTTGAAGACTTATGTTTCAGTCAGAATGAAGAAGATAGATAGGTAGGTATTGGTAAAAAGGAATATTGGAGGATTATTAAGAATGAGTGTGATATCAAAACACCAACATTCTAAAAATCTTGAAATTTCTGTACATCAGGGGGCTGTGGGACAGACTTATTATAACCACTTTATTTATATTAGCCTTGTGAGGTTTGGAAACAATTCAACATATTCTGCATAAATTCAATTCATAAGGGTTCACAATCCCAAATAAGTCTTTTATTATGAGGTTAGGAAACAATTTAACTTATTCTGAATAAATTCTCATAAGGGCTCCACAATCTTAAATTCTACCTGTATTGCTGGAAAGTATGGTGGTAGTTCTGGTTTGAGTTCTATAGGACTGGCTGGTGGTGTGTCATCTAGGTACATAGGCTGTTCCTTATTGGGTGATTCCTGACTAGACTCCGCCTCACTCACTTCTTCCTCTTCTTCTTCCTCAGATGTTTCATCATCAAACTTGGACTTTTCTAGAAATAATAATTTTCTATATATAACTTGATGAAGTGAAAACCAATTGATAAGAAAATTATAAATACCTTGGACTCGCCTTATACATGTGTGCTCCCAGGTTGGCGTAGTATTTCTTTTAAGTACAAGAATGGTCATTTAAATGAGGGTGCTTTCCTTTTTTTGCTGGAATAGCGCTAATCAAAAGTTATAAATAAATGTATACTTTTACTGGCCAAAAGTGATAAATATTGCAGACAGAAAAATTCGGAACTTTCAATATTTATCAAAAGTTCTTGATTCACATATAAGCAATCAAGACCATTATTTGTAAAAGCGTCACAGCATGGTGACAAGGTATTAGCTGCAGACATACCTTTAGCTTTCTTAGGTTCCTCTTCAACCTCACTAGCTGAAGCCTCTTCACTCTGTTCTGAGCCTACAAGATAATGTTGATATTCATTTTGGAAACTGTCTTACTGTCATCATGTTACTTAAACACTGGGTCAATATTTTGCTTTATAGGAAAAAACTGTCAATTCTCATAAACAAGAAGACCAATATTGTCACTTTTTGAAAATTCTAGTAGTATATTGTATCATCAAATAGTGCTTTTTGAAAGTTGGTAAAAGAAATAGCAACTCAAATCTAGAGTAGCGGCAGTATTTTGAGACATGAACACTGAATAATACCCGATTCTTCTTCCGAATCATCCGAGTCACTATCTTCACTCTCCTCTGACCCAGACTCCTCCTCTTCACTCCCTTCACTGGCCTCTTCCCCAGATTCTTCCTCCTCACTCTCGACACCCTGCTCCGTGCTCTCCTCTGGTGGGGGAGGTTGATCTTCATCCGGTGATGCTGGTGTGTCTGGGATGTCTGAGAAATTCAGATAAAACTGTATTATTCCTGGTTAATACACGTGGATGGCAGGACTGTATACATGCTAGAGTATGAGAATTAAACCTAGTTTCCTAAAAAAAGCTAGTTTGCATTAAAAGGTATACATAAATTGTCAAATTTCAAACTAAAGTACAAATAGTCTTTTAACTAACCTTGATATTAAAGTTGATAAGTCAGATACGTACTCAGAATCAAAATGGCTAGATTTTGTTTTTTTTTAAATATATTGGGAAGTCTGCTTTCGTGTGCTGTTAAGATGAATTTTTTTTTTCAATAATCATTTATGACTGCATAAACATTTTAAGTTTTTGTCTCTTACTTTCTCTTAATTCAAAACCAAACATTACACATTCCCCCATTCAGAAACTGAAGTGAGAAAGAAAACTCTAATTTTCCTTGCAGTCAATTATTACCTTCTTCTTTAGGTGTATCTGGTTTCACTTCCTCAGGAGAGACCCGTTTGCTGCTACCCTTATTGACGGGGGCATCTCTATCCCTTTGTGAGTTATCAGATCTTCTTGGACTGCGACTTCTCCCTCTTTCTGGTCGATAACGCTCTTTATGTCGCCGATCATCTGTGCAAAAAAGATTTCGTCAGTATATCTCTATATCAACTTTATTTTCAACAAGTAATAAAAAGGCCGATCGCCAGCGTTAAAACAATAAAATACATGTATTTTATTATTTTCAACAATATAGAGTTGCTGCAGCAAACACAGATCTTTTTTTTTAATTTAATACTCAATCCATGTAAATATATTGGTTTTAATGCTCATTGTACAACGCAACGATATTGTTGATGTAGTGCTTTGAAAACATATGCGTAATAATAGTAATAATTATCACATTGTAGAAAAAAAACTGAACTGAGATTACCCAAAGTCATCAAATGTCATGACGTGTATGTTATATAATTGTTTTAAAAGATATAACCTGTTGTCAACTACAATAATTGCAGCAAGAACAGCTTTAACATACTTTGGAACCCACGACGCACAAAAAATAATAACCTTGCAAAATCCCTTAACATCTAACTATCCAATTCTCAAAACATGAAACAAAACAAAGAAACAGACAAATACACCGATCTGAGATACCTGCCAACTTAGATTTAGATTTCTTCTGCTTACGTTTACTTCCTAAACATATAACAAGACATACAAACATGGAGACAAACAGAATGAAACATTGGATAAAAAAGAAACTTTTAAAAAAGACTTTAATAGCAAGTAAACAATTTTAGGCTGGTGGTTTTAGGATTGTTTGCAGATAAAACTCAGCTTAATTCTGTCATCCGTTTTGAAAAATATGGTAATTTTTATTTTTAATTTCATCAATATGCCTTAATGTAAATTATAAATGAGAAGGTGATTTGAATTATTTTTGGAATCTGAAAAAATGTCTGACCCGTCATGGGAATCGAACCCATGGACAAGCTTGCATTCTAGGCAAGTGCTCTACCAACTGAGCTAACGAGACAGCCATGACAGGAACAGTAAATTTATCAGACTC
>JAOXYC010201462.1:0-11683 GCA_028565715.1 Phoronis pallida
GAATTTGTAGATGATGATAAAAATATTGATTCGGTAGAGGAAATTATGGCGCAGGCCGATGGGGAAGATCTTGCTTATGGCGATAAAATCCCATTAGATCATGATGATCCGCACAGTATTGCTAAGAGAAGTGTCCATCATGTCTCGAAACGTGCTATTGTAAGTAATCCCTTTCGACTTTATTTGTTTATTATTCAAATTTTGAATAAATCAGTTTGAAATGATAAACTTTCCAAAATCATATGTGAATGCGGACAT
This sequence comes from Phoronis pallida, assembly GCA_028565715.1. NCBI lineage: Eukaryota > Metazoa > Phoronida > Phoronidae > Phoronis > Phoronis pallida. The sequence continues at coordinate 259 of JAOXYC010201462.1, forward strand.
TCATTGTGAAGAACTTTATTCTTCACAATGAATGTCCGCATTCACAAATGAGTCGTCTAATACAAGTAGCTTGTATGTTTTTAAGTCACAAGCAATCGTATATAGATTCGACCGTTTTTTAAACTTGGTATAACTTATGAAGGTTACAGTCTGATTCTTTTTGACAATGTTGTGCACATTCCCTATCCTTTGTTACGGATAATGAATTCCATGTTCACCTTTTGCAGACCGGAAATGGCTTACCAACTGAAATCACCAACACATTGGAGAGAACTGGAGACTTCGCCTCTAGTGCAGAGGTCAAAGTTGCTGACCTGGTTCCCATGAAACTTACCATCTGGTTACCAAACGTTGAAGCCGACATCGATGTATGTTTCGGACTTTTCTACGTACAATAATCACCTGTTTCTGACTGCAACACGAATCTGTATCTGTATCATATTTTGAGGTTATGGTTCTCCACTTTGTGAATTTGTGGTGCATAATTTCTAAAACCCTAAAATAGTTAAGGGTGTTTTAATATTGTTAAATTACGCATCCAGGGAAATTTAAAATTTCAGTCATAAAGGAAGGTTTATTGTAACTCGGTTTCCACCAACAGCTCAGTCTTTTTGGTGTGCACCGCACTTTACGTTTTTCCCTAAAATTGACAAAACTGTTGCATAAGCCCACAAGATTTTTAAAAAAGTAATATTATTGAAAGAGACCATGTTAGAAAACTGATAGCATCAAGTTCCTTTTCCGCACCATTAGTAGGTAGCATCTTATTTACAAATTGCTAAAATACATGCATTTTAATGACAACGAATTGCTTTGACTCGTTGCAATCATGCAGTTTTTGACTTTTTGATTGTATTCTGTAAAGAACATGCAGTATAAACAATATTCTATTTCCATAAGGTTGAGTTGTATGGGGCGCTTGCCAATAACACGGATCAGACTGTGATGACTATGGTAAAGGACGTTGTCGTAACAATTCCTGACACAAACTTTGTAACGTACAAAGCTTCCAAGACTGCTGTCATAGAATACGACGAAACGACACCAGGATTAGTAAGTAGTAGTTATTGAACCATGATTATCATTGTTTCGTGTTTGATAATCGCTAAAGGACTAGTCTTCTAAAGCATATCGAACACCTTTTTTGAGTTAACATTAAGGTATCGCTGCTTAGAGTCCAAGCGAAGAACATACATGTATGTGAAAAATGCCTATATGAATGAGTTTTGTGTTTTTTGATATATTATGTAGAAACAATTCAATTCAAGCAATTACAAATATAATACATTCACTATAAAAATAGAGAATCTAATCAATCAAGTTTCTTTCCCTTTAGACCGACAGAGCGACCATCAAAATTGGCACCATCCTGAATGAGGCAACCGAGTCAGCTACCCAATCAGAGAGTGAGATAGTGATCACGTTTAACGTCATTATACTCAAGAGCACCACCTTTGGGAACGGCGACCCAGTGTACACTTCTTCTGGTGTTAAAGTAGCTGGTTCTACACCGTCCATTTGGATCGGCGAAGATGAGCTGACACCCGTCATCGACTCTTTTGTACGTGTTTGTCATTGATGAAAGTATTGTTTAGATAGCAAAAATATTGCCCATCTAGTGACATGGTCAATGTAGTCGTTATCAAAAAGATACATTTTAATCTGCACTCATAGCTAAAATAATAAAAGGCGAGCGGCCATTTTTTTTTCTTGAGTCCGAATTTCCCCACATGGTGGTAGCACTAATCGACACGGTTTTAAACTTCTTGACGTAGACGGTATAGCCAATTGAATTATCGATTGCGAATACTAATGTTTAAATTGCTTCTTAATAGAGTCATTTATGCGATTCAATACGTCGTTCAACTTTCATCTTTGGTTAGAGACAAGTGACTTTGTAGACTTTGCCATCTTTTTTATTTACAACCCAAATTTGCATACTTATAACTAAACCTTACTAATGCTTCAGGATTCTGGCGTAACTCCAATCATCACTTACTCAGGACCAAGCACTGCAAATGTCGGAACACCAGCTGCTTGGTACATAAATATGACGATAGAGGACGCAGCTGTCAATATATCAGTTGACGTATTTGCCCCTGTTAATAAAACCGGCATCATGTCTGTTTGCACCGTCAGCATTAAAAATCTGGGTAAGTAGTCTACGTCAATATTCATATGTACGTTGTAATTGGTGTAGATTATGAGTCATCCAGGAGTGTAGATATATAGGTTTATGATTCTGTGCAACAGGAACTTACCGAATTTAAACATTACATGTTACGAGGCAACGTCTAGCCTCTTCGCTCGACGAGAGGTCGCACGAAAGGTCAAACTCTGGGCGAGACTTCCCATTCGGCTAACATCTGATGAAGAGGCTAGACGTTGCCTCGTAACATGTAATGTTTAAATTCGGTAAGTTCCAGTTGCACAGAATCAAAAACCTATATATATACATATGTACGTTGATTAATTGTCTTAGATATCCGTTGTATATTCACGCATAATGTATCTTTATAGAACAAGCACACTTTTCGTTACCTTCTGTTTTTCAATTGTAGTAATGCGTAAAATTATTAAAGTGACTTTTCATTATTTTTTCCACAAAAATACACAAACCATCACAAAAATACACGTTTTAGAATCAAAACTGTAGCATAGAATTTATGATTCACTGTTATTAATTCAATAATACGATTCGCTAAATAGTTCAAACGGATGCATTCATAAAAGTTGCTGTGTTTGTTCTAAAATGAGTTGGAAATGTGATTACAGGCAACAACTACAGGCATTATGGTGAAGATAGAATCAAGTCAGATTTGATTGACAACGAAGTCGGCACCTATTCGGCACAGTTTGGATACGTGGAGAACCTTGGTGAGTCTAACACTGTGCTGCTTACAAAAAATAGAAATTCGAAATGAAGTATATTTTCTACGATACTTATCTGTCCTGTTACGTAATTTGCTAGATGTTCTGACTTTATTGTTTGACAATGAAACGAACATTAAGACCATCCCACAGTCAAAACATTAAAAACCAATACTAGCACAGGGCAAATTGATGCGTCACTTACATGTTATGTAGACAAATTCATTTTGGTTTTTAAAGACCTTATTAAATGTCAGCATACTTTCACCATCAGCAACCGTTCAACGACAAGCCTGGGTACTTTACAAACCACAACTGCAAACATACGAATAAGAAAACAACAAAGATTTTCATGTTTTGTATGTCCCAGATCACTAATAACGAATATAAAATTTCAGGTTTTCGTACTACTGGCTCGCAACCTGAAGACAACACTATCGAGCTGACCATTGTCGCCACCGTCTTAGACTCCACCATACCAACAGATGAAACCTTCTTTTTCGGTGTTTCTGTCGTCATGGACACTTACGAAATCTGGTCAGGGCAGTTACCTTTAACCATCAAAAACGAAACCCTCGAACAATTGGTAAGATTTTAAACTAACGAAGGTGAGTTCAATTTTAAAAAGAAAACAGGTTTTCGATAACGTATATCGATTGTTGAAATTGAAAATTAAAAAATGTGAAGGCATTAACATAATAAGTTTAATAACAGGTAATGCCTAGATTTATTATTTGGCAGCGCATTGACATCCAATACTATCTCTGAGTTCAAAAATAGTTGTTTAGAAAAAACATCTTCATGACAACTTATCCTTTTCAGGCTGAATCGCCATCTTTCGAACTGATGACAGCTATTGAGGATATTCAAAAGAATTCCTACACCGCTTTCTACCTTAACGTCACCGTACCACAGCTAACAGCGCAGAAATACCGCGCGGAGTTCGCCATGCCTTACAACGCCTCCATCATCATGAGTATCCATTCCATTAACGTCACACACAGAGGGTATAACTACAAGTGTCTTCAGATAGCCGACCCTGTGTTCAGTTCGGAGGTAAGATAGCCCTTCTTTTAAGCCGTAGTTAGGGATGGTTGACAACTTGATAACAACTTGTTATCCAAGATCCGGTGTTCTTAGTGTATGTTCAGTGTTGGATGTTTTGTTTTGAATTCCGTGTTTGCAATCACGCGGTAGAAGTATTCCTTACACATCATGTTCCTTTATGAAACAGAACAACGACTGATTGAAAATGAGTTCAAAAAAATATTTGCGTTCTTACATCGAAATCGAAGACAAGACAAGTAGGCCTACTCTACCAACTAATCTATCGAAACCATTGACAGGAACAGCAAATTTTCTAAACAAATTATAAGATGCTGAGGTAGAACCCTTTGCTAAGAATATCGTTTAGTATCGACTAAACAAACATAAGATGCATGTTTTTGTTTCCATTCAGTCCTTTTAACCTTAGCATAATTATATTCATTTTAAAACACTTTTCAGAGTGGTATTGAAGGCGAGAACGACTATGGGGTGGTAGATTTGGGAACAATTTACAACAGTGGAATCAAGGACGATCTTGACAGCAATTTCATCACGATTCAAGTGGTCGCAAAGATGATGGATAACGCTGCAGTCGTAGAAGGGCAGTCGTACTTCGCGACAGCAGCGGTCTATTTCGGCAGTGATATGATCTTTGTTGCGCAAAATAGTATCACGGTTGTCAGTGTCACCAATTCGACAGAGGTGAGATTGTAGTTGATACAAAGTGATTCTTACAATGAACGGAGAGTAATAACACCTTTTATTGGATGAGATTTGAAAATCTTTAATTTTTAAAATCGAATCCAATAAAAGGTTTATTAATTCCCATGAATTTCAGAATCATTTAATCACATAACATTGCAAATTTGCGAAAAAAGGTGAAGTTTTGAGTAACGTGACACTTAGAAAAATGCCGAATGTAATAATAATAATAATAATAAATCCCAGTTCTTATATAGCGCTTTCCTTTCTTGATTCAGAAACTTTTAAGTATTGTAAAGCGCTTTAAAAAGCGCTTTACAATACCCAATATCATTACCCAGGCTACGGATCTGTTCATTCAAATACCACATCAACTCCACGGGGAGCATACAGAATAATCTCTATATTTCTATCACACCCGCAAAGACGAACATACTGGCAAGAATTTGAAAAGTCAGAAAAAATCTGGGAATCGAACCCAGGTCTCCCTGATTGCCGGCCAGATGCTCTACCAACTGGCAAGACATGTTAGGTTAAGTACCCATAATATATTCTTCCAACAGACACCAAAGTTTGAACTGAAGAATATGATGTACACCAACTACTTCTATGAAGACTCATCCTTCACCATGCACTTTGACGTGGAGGTACCGCTACAGCACCAGTTCTCCACCTTCGTGGTGGACATCTATGGCGCTAAGGATAACACCAGTACCACAGTGTACACACAAGTCTGCAGAGTCGAGATCATCAAGAGGGGCAGAAATCTTGTCATGCCACTCGTGGCGACTGTTAACACGTCAACTCTGAGTAAGTCTCGTTACTTTTCCAAATTTCGATAATGTACATTATGTGACTCTTATATCTAAGTCAATGACGAAGACTCTAATTGCTACCATTGACTTGACTAAAAGTAGATTCAGCTGCCCATGTGACACTTAACCTGACCACAATGACCACAAGAAGGGATACAAAACCTATCTAGGGATATCCCTAAACCAGAGCTGAATTCCACTTCATCCTATCAACTGTTGGTAAGGAGATATAACACGTGGGTGCCTGTCCTTATAATGACAATTGGCCTACATCAAACAATTCAGCGGCTTATCAGCCATGACTTATTTTTCTATAGTTTAATGGTCTTCAACGGCATACTTCAAACACTAACCATATCGGCCACAAGTGTATTCTTACTAGCATTTGATACTTTAAGAGTAAAAGCCAGGTGTTTTTATGACAAGTACCTTCTCTGGGAAGTTTGATCTTTGATGAATCTGCAGTCCCCTAATAAATTAAGTCTATTGTAAATTACATGTGCTTTATGTGCCAAAGAAGTTTAGCTTAAGCACTTACCCAGACAGGTAACATATCAGACCATAAATGACACATGAACTGGACAAGTTCATCGTGTGCTGTAGAGACTGAGAAATTGAAGATAAAAATACAATAACAATTCTCTATTGTATTTCTAGCACCTGCATCGGAAAAATACAATGACCAGATAACAGTCGATCTCTCATCCTTATCTAACCTTGGTCTGAACTACAACCGCAAAGACGACAACACGTTCACGCTGGAAATCGTAGTCTCTACCGCTGGCGACTCTCTGGTTGGATTTAACAACACAGATTACGGTACAGCTACCGCGGTGAAGTACAGCGAGACGGAGATTTATGTGGCTGAGTACACGATGACGTATAATGAACTGATGTCCAACCTCAATGATTGGAGCGATCTGGTGGGTACATTCAGCTAGATGTGCTATATGTATTCTTCATTATGCACGCGCTGAAAAATCAAAGTTCTGAAACCTTAAAACATATATGCTGAGGCGACATAAGCAGATGTTATTTAGTTTAAAACTTAAATTGAGTACAAACATTTCACCATGATGTATTTAAATTACACCAACGATTAAAAGCAGTTTGGTGGCAAAATGAGTATACCTGGTACCGCATAAAGCATGAACGATCATTTAGATTCACAAGCGAGACACTATTCCAATTGTATGAGGTTGGACCATAAAACCGGAAGCCATGTGATTTCCACATCCTATAACATTTGATAAGAATATTCCAATTATGTTCAATATCTCTTTCAGATTGAAGACCCACAGGTGTCGCTTAGTGACTGTGATCTAGTTGGTGTTCCGGGTCAAGCCGTGACCTTTACCATCGACGCTGTGGTCCCACCAACAACAACCGCAACATGGAATTTTGTAGCCGTCACAGAGTCGGAAGATCTTTCTGTCTGTCGCGTGGAAAGAATATCTCAAGGACATAATATCGCGCCTTGTCTGTCTGAGAAAGCTGTTGCAAGTTACACATCTGTTCAGAATGACGGCCAAAACGATATAGGAGAACTACAATATGTCGGTTTAACAAATGTTGGTAAGTACCATGTAGCATTGCAACATCAGGAGATGTCATAGCATCCGAGAGCCTTTGTCTGTGATCTAAAAACGTGCATGTATTTCGTTGTTGCCGTTGTCGCAGCTCCATCAGAAAGGCATGTTTTTCATATTAAAGCTCTATTAGGCCTACAAAAAACAACAAACTATTGTCAATGTATAACGATGAAAAGTTGAATGTGGGTTTTTGATCATTGTCTATTTTTCATGTTGTTTTTCTAATATTTAAAAATCAATTTCTAATTTTAAACATTAACAGGCGTTGATAGACTCACTGCTGCAAACACACCAGACAACACGTTCACCACCCGCGTAGTAATCGGAATAAACCCAAATACCAACACCACCTCCGGCCAGCCTCTGAATGCCTCATTGTCGGTAGAAGCCGGTGGGGATAAAGTCCTGGTTGGCAACTTGGCTATAACTATAGGAGAAAATCAGTTAACATCATTGGTAAGTGATGATGACAATATAACTAAAATGGTTATGATGGTGATAATGTTTGCCATAAGCTGACAGGTATAATAGTTCATAATATAAATTTGGTAATTTCCCAGCTTGGCCCTTTGAAAGACCACTGCCTGATAGCACTGAAGGGGACACCAATTAAGGCTTAAGATTTGATAAATAAATAATTGCGCTAGTGCCTGGTTTAGTCTATTTACCAATAATTTTATTTAGAATAGAAATCACACCGGAAAGTTTAAAAAAGTCTTCCGGCCTTGACAAATTTTGAAAAGACAGAAAAATTCATAACCTGAATTTTCAAAATGTTTCACTTTTTGCCAGTAAAAGCATACATTTATTTGCCTTGACAAAGGTATTGGTGCATTGACCCTACTGATCACAAACATGTACAAATGTATTTATTTTGCTCTATCAGGCTTCGCTTCCACAAATGACCTTCTACCATGCAAATGCGACTCAGATAGTCAAGGGTGCAGCTGGTGTCTATGTACTAGAAATCTACAGCGTACCAACAACCTTCCATTTATACAACATCAAGTTCTTTGCCCCTGTGAATGACACCGACTACGGCAAGTTGAAAATCCATGACATCCGGGTCATCTCCGCAGGCTTCAACTGCCCATGCGTCAACGACACTTTGTACCAGAGGACATACACAGATACCCAATCAGCTAACGGCACGTTGTATGACGTGGCTGAGATGAGCTTCAGAATCGCAAACGTCGGCTCCAACATTAGTGACGTAGTGAATAACGATAACAAGGTAAATTCAAACCACGGAAAAAAGATGTCTTATACAGTAATGCGTTTGAATGATGTACCCAGTGTAGAAAAAATATCATAAATATATTTCAATTTCCCTAAGTCAAAATAACGGTTACTTTAAAAAAAAGACTATAATGTGTTGTGAGTTTTTTTTCTGTTCACTCAATAATTTCTCTCAAATTGCACATCGGAAAATTGCAATTGATATAAATAACACGAATTGTTGACATTGTTTCAAAGGTAACCATAGAAGCCGTTGTTGGTGCCCCAGATGGCTCTTTGGCCAATATCGGAGACTATATGTTCGTCGGTGCGGCCGTACAGATTAACGACGCTAACATCTATGTTGGTTCAGAGAAAGAAATTCTGACTGACGTCATCCAGGTGAGTGTTGCTGTAATTTCTTTATCGTTATCACATACTGGACCCCCCCCCCTACTTGACTTGGCAAAACGGTCTCCTGATGATCTTAAATAATAACTGTATATTTATCCAAACGTTTTCTTATTGAACATGTACGAAGGGACTATTGCAGGACTTATTCTAACTTGATCAAAACTGTTGATTGTCATAGAACCTGTCTTGATACTTTAATACATTCGTTCTTATGTAAATTGTGGTAATGATAGTGCAGGTTTCAATTTGTATCGATCCGACCATCAAAACATTTAAGTAACCTTCTTGTAGGCTAATCTATTCCTGTATCCGGCGTGCTAATTAAAAGGTCCTTCCTATTAAAAACTTATTTTGTTTCTCACAGAACCCCGCCTCCGCTTCCGTCAGTGTATACTCCGCCGTCAACGACAGCTCACTTCAAGTCGGCAAAACAAAATCATACTTCATCGACATCACGCTCACACCGGGAGCAGACAAGCTTAATCTGACCTTTGACCTCAGTCCATACTTTGACGGACCAGGCTTGATTCTGAAGGACATCATATATAATAAGATTGGTCAGAATATTGCAGCTGACCCAGTGTTTGTTACAGAGGATTACGTTTACTCAGTTGACTATGTGACTGGAGTTGACACGTCGTCTAAGGTCGGAGGAACTGTAGATATCGGAATAGTTGCCAATGCAGGTCGGTTGGAAGGCTGTTCTTTTTGAATATTGAATATTATTGTACAATCATTGGGTTCATTTCTTAAAAATTATATGGCATCCTTCATTTTAGTATATGCAAGTAAGTATACTCATCATCTAGTAGGCTACAATGTGCCATTAAAATAGAAGCAACTTCAAGTAAACCGACTTCTATTTTCTTTGAAATTATAACACAGTTTTATTTAGTAAAGAATGTTGTGCAAAGCCTCTCTCTGTTGCTATAGGGACCACAAGACGATACCAGTATCTACCATACAAGAAGGAAGATGACGTTGTCCAACTGCTGATGACAGTGATGTGTGACGATCATCGTAACCATTACAATGATACGTCAATCTCATGGGGTCTTACCGTGAGTGGGTCTAACTCTACCATCACAACTAGCTGGGATATCGATGTAAAATCAACTGGAGTAGAAACAGCAGATCTGTTCATTGAATCTTGGCTGGAAATGGATACTGAAGATCGTACTTTAATAAATCCAGGGTAAGTGGCGCTGTTACTGCTGTTTCAGACTATTTTTACTTAGCTCAGACAATGTTGTCGTGGCGTTATGTCTTAGAACAGACGACCATGATTTAACAATTGTGGAATATCGAAGCAGTTCCACAACGCCTGTGTTTGAGCCTTTACTCTCTTTTCCTTTTTAATATTTTTTTTAACTTTACTCTAGTTGTTTTGAAAACAATCCCTTGTCAAAAATTATTCCCTATTCCTTTTACATTTCTTGAACTACACTTAAGTTTTTTAAAACAATTCCTTGGCAAAAAAGTATTTTATATATTGATTGCTTAAACAATCAATTTGAAAAGTCAAACTTCATTATATGGGGTAAAGCTGAATGCTGTGGGGCGACTGAAAAACACATACCTGTATTTTTAATATAACTACTTGTATTTTTAATATAACTTCAGGTACCAGGTGCGATTCTGCTCTCATTTCAACCACACTGAGTTATCAACTGCGCATGCGTTTGATGCAGAACTGGTCTTCATGATTTCGTCCAATCACCGCTTCGAACCTTCAACCCTCCTGATCAACGGGAGCTCACCTGACGATATGACAGATTCAACAAATGGAATCAGATTCAAGGTACGTGTCACAATTCAGTATTCTAAATGTACACGTACATTCACAAGGACGACAGTCATTTACCTTTAATCAGGTAAAGCGTTTTGTTTTCGACTGCTATGTTAAAGATTCTTCCTTCGCTCATTGTTCAACAAATATACAATTGATCAAAACTCTTCCTCGGGGTAAAAAAACCCAAATACGTGCTTACTTGAACGTACCGTACATTTGTATGGATTCACTGACCCAACCAGTTGTGTACATCGAAAAGAAAATTCAATATTGGTGTAACTATTTAGAAGAGAGTTGTTGTTCTTTTTTCAGTACAACCAAGTTCGTTTCTCAGACAACATCACAGTGTGTTTCAACTTTACCCTTGATCCTGATACAAACATTGCTGTTGGCACACTGAACGTCACTGAGATGGTATCGACACACTTAGAGTGGTACGAGTTTAACCGAACTGACTCTAGCGCTCTCACAGCAACCAAACCCAGAGTATCCGATCCTGTGAGTATGACCATCGAATACTATGTCCCAGGTGTGTGATTTAACCTCCTCTGTACCACAATGAACTTAGTTAAAAAGTCATATAATGTTTATAAGCATGAATCAACGAGTAACAACATAACGTCGGTTACAGGAGACACGACTTACATGTCTATTAGTTTGATGGAATCTCGTTTCACTTCTTGAAATGGCCGATAGACCCCACGCGGTAGACCTTTGCAAATAGTTTGAGACCAATTTAGAGTGTGTTAAATTTTTGGGGAGATTTAAAAATGGTAGGCCTTGCTAAGTTTTACAACAGATCTTCACATTTCCAAAACTATCGTATTAAAAAAACTTATTCAAACATATTCTTTCAGAATGCTACAATGAACTTGGAATACGATCTGGTGCCATTGCCAGTTGCCAAGTTACAGCCAGCATAGCAATAGATCCTACGGGTGTACTGACAGATCTTAGCTTAGATAGCTCTTATG
>JAOXYC010201573.1:0-11682 GCA_028565715.1 Phoronis pallida
TGTTTGGAATTTTAATTAGAAGACAGTCGGGTTATTTAGTGTGCAATTAAACGTGCGCATCATTTTACAATTGCAACACACGGTAGTTGACCAAGGGCATGAAACAAGAGTTAGATTGTATCGTCTTACTATCAACATGTTGTATGTGCTGATTATCTAAACCTCCGGATCCTCTCCTAATATTTGACGAGAAAACTCTAGCCATTTTTATTTCTGAAAAAATGTCATTTATTCTGTAAAACGCGGGAATTTGTTTAAATACGCATTTTCTAAAACATTTTTTCTGTCAAAGCGAATGTCTGTTATGGTAAAATTGTTAGAAGTCCCTGAGGTTCATACTATTCCACTGACTATTTAGATACAGTCGTAAGAATTCCTGAGTTGAAAACACAAAATTGACGTTTTTGTAAGTGATGCGGAGCTTTTTGACTGCGACACTAAGCAGAACCATTAGACAGATATATCAACTGTTTCTTCAGAAGATTTTCCTCATCGTTAACCAAAATTGTAAAACTGAAACAAAAATCAATACGTTTCCTTTTACAATACGAAAAGCCGAATGACGCCCTATATAAACAACCCAAATTCCGCGAAAAAACGTATGATGTTATTGAAGGTATAACAGATAGTCCAAGAAAGAAAGTACTGACTCTTATTTGTAGTGTGTTATTGACATTATAAAATTCAAATTTCATTCAAATTGAAAATGCTCCTAGCCACGTCATACAATTCCTTCTTTTCGGCAAAACTGTTCGGGATCAAGCCAGGTTGAAATAACCCTGCCAATCTTATCGTTTTTTTAAAAAAACCCCAAAACAGCATGAGTTGAATTAAATGAAAACATCCTAGGGCCCTGAATAATGGCAAGTCTATCGCTGTCAGTAACTCGGGTAGTCCGCTATATGCACATGTCCACAACAGTGGCTAGTGGTGCCATGAGTCTGCGTACTGTCACATAGAGAGTGGAGTTAAAAGAATCCACCACCACGATCACGCTGCGTAAACGACTCGATACAAACAGTATAGGGGCGCTGTCATGCGGTGATACGCGCCATCTTTGTAACCAATACGCGGTCGGCGTGTGCACGCTCTCTAGGCGTTACCGGTTCCCGCGTCGACCGTATATCGGAGAGGTTTGAACATTTTCGTGGTCAGCCTATAACGTTGCTTTTTTTGGAAGCCTACTGTATGGAATAGTTACGGAATTTATAAGTCGATTTGTCACAATTTTTAAAAATGAAAAAATTAGCAAACAGACTTAAACGAATTTCGATAACACAAAATAAGTTCATAATATTTCCCAAGAAAAACAATTTATTTTCAATGAATTGAAATAAAAAAGACTGCCCTTTTATTTAAGTTATTGAAATATTATTCAAGGTAATGACTGTGACTCAGTAATATAACGTCTGTACTTTTTCTGCAGGCCATCCTGCATGGTAAAGTTACATAATATAACGTGATCTCCTCAAAGTGATACTTGAGCACCGTCAGTAAGTTCCGGTACATTTCGTTTGGTGGCGACAGTCTCCGTCCAGTCCCCTACCGAAACCTGCCCATGACCTGGACATGATCATAGGAACCTTTCATTGAACGCATGTCAGTCGGTTCATAATTAATTAAATGTCTCTACGTTTTAAATCATATTTTCCGTTTTAGAAAGTGCCGTTTAAATCTGGTTTATACAGCAGATAAAACTTCAAATACAGCAAAAAACAATATTGCGGGGTTTTTTTCGTTTTATTTTTTCCGACTCGTCTCATTTTCTAGACATGGGTTTTAAGAGTAACAAAACAAGGTTTTTCGATAGAATCATGAGAAACGGTCTTTGTATTCTCGTTCCACAAGTCAAATGATCGACACAGACCACTCCGCCATGTGAAGTCGTCTCTAGTTTATTGCCAATGTGAGAGCTCATATTTCATAATGTTTATGCTCTCAATTGCACTAATGTTTTCACACTAACAACAACAACAACACACTGGAAGACGCGAGTGCACCGCCAACGCTAGCAACAGAGACAATTGACATGGATTTGTTGAAATTATTGTATTATCCCTTGTATTTGAGAAAATTATTCACTTTTTTAAAATTTGTTCACCTCCTAGGTCAGGCGGCGTCACCAAAAATTGCGGTATCTGTTATTCGTATGCGCATGTGAGCTCGAACCGCTCGGGTGTAGAAATACATCGGGTTGTGGTAAGTAAAACAGTTCAGGGGAGAAATTTGTAAAAAGTGATTAAATTTTGCGATAGGGACAAAAGAATAATGTCAACACCGACGAATGAATCTTTTTTGCGATAACGTTGTCCCAACCCTACAATCGTACATTGTACAACTGAACTAGTATGAAAGTATTCAGGATCTTTTACATCAATGTACCAATTTTCAATTTAAATTATGAGAATTTACGGATTCAAAACCTTTTGTAAAAAATCTAAACCTCAAATGTTCTTGTTTGTTTTCTGACGTAGAAAAGAACAATTAATTTACACACAAATTGAAATAATTTGTTATAATTAGCGTTGTCATGACGACCAGGATATACTATTATATTGTAGTTCACATAAATATAATCTTTTAATAAATTTGCTTTCCAAACTCAAACTTGGGCTCGAAGTATTCTTGTACATGTTTATCAAATCTTTTTATTTGTTTGAATATAAAATTAACTAAAGTGAAATTTTGTTGAATGCGCGATCACAAAATGTATCGCATATACACACAAAAAAACACGTAAGATTGAAATGTCCATTGATATGTAAACTGTCTTTATAAATTCACACACACAAAAATTATGTTGAAAATATTCGTAGATGCACAGAAAGAAAAGGTTGAAATGTTGCCAATTATTCATTATAACAAATGCAATGTTTGATAATTATCATTAATTGTTTATGAATCTACACATGCAGACATTCCTGCAAAATTCTGTTTTAGTTCCACTCGTCCTTTTTCATTATTCAATTATAAACAAAAATTGCCTGTTCTTCATGTAAACAAAAGAAACAAATTCATTTCCATACATTAAACGATTTGTTTTAATGAATGTTGACATGTCGATGATTGACGCGTCAACACATTGGGTTTAACAAGTACTAAATAGTCAACAAGCTCAGTTTAAACTGCCATGAACCGCTCAACACAACGTACTGATTGAATGACGCGTTTTTTAAATTTGAGAGCTATATCTTGATCTTGATTTTGGAAACGTCACACGGTCATTTTTGGCATTGGAACGGTTCAAATGATATTGAAATATAAGTGTCAAGTGGCACAGATTGAGAGTTGGTCATCACGTGACCAAGGACCTTTGAAGGATGTCCAAATCGTAGTTCAACCCATCCAACTAAACGTAAGTCTCCCAGATATTGAATTAGTTTTACCAATATTAACGTACTTATCCGAGGGACGACGAATTCGCAGTTTCCAAAGTGGCGAGTAGTAAAATTGTTCCCAATCTGTGCATGGATCCCAGTAACTCGCCCCGGACCGCGAGTGAAGTGAAAAAGTACCGACTATAACCGTTACCCCAATACGACAAGTTGTGCCTGAAAAGACCGCTGCTGTGTCAAATATGAACTCTACTAACAACGGGCCTTCGGTTTACCATGTATGTAAAACTCCAGAACATCTAAATTAAAAAATAACAAAAAATACTTAATTAACTCATTTTTGGGGGGAAATTGTGACCACGTAATGGACATTTCTTGTGTTACAGAGTTTATTTTGCGATTCAATGCCAGTATTTGATATTTCATATAATGATAACTGTAACCTTAGCCAAAGGGAAACGAGTCACGATTGAACGTCGGTTCATACATTGAAGCTTTCATTGCAAATATTTATATTAACATAACTTGTTTTAAAGAAATTATATACAAACAAAACATGAGATTCAGGCATATTGAAATTGTTTGACAAATTCAAGAATTAAAATGTCTAAATCAAAAACAATGACTTTTTTAGATTAATTTTTTGAAAGAAAAATGAATTCTTTTTAACAAAATAAAAAAGATCATAGTGTTAACTTATTTTAATATGTTAAAACATCGTTTTTCATTCCTTCAAATTTTGAAAATTCATTTTTGTAGCACACTGTGTGAAAAATAAATGGATAAATAACAATAGATTATCTTTTCCCGTGAATTTGAAAACTATTGACCAAAACAACTGAAAATATTAATATTTTTTTCAATAAAAAATCAGTTTTCAAAAACCAGTTTTATAATGAAAATTGTTAAACCTCTGTTTCGTTTCCTTAACCTATTTCTAAAAGTTAATTAGATACCGTACCAATGTGTTGAAATATAAAAATAAACATTTGTTAAAATGTTAAATTAATCCTTTGTTTCACTGGAATCAAAACCAGCTTTATTTTAAAGTTTGTTAAACTTTCCTCTATCTGAACACGTTTTAAATATTGTGGAAAAACTTATTAAAATTTCAAATTTCAATTGTCAAATTATCCGATTGTGAAAATGTTTGAATAATGCTTATTTTCAAATGAATAAGCCTTTTTGAAAGAGCTGTTTAAACTAAAACTGTGTGTAAATAGTAAATGTACCTCCAAGCTGTTAGTCCCGTATTAAACCTGTTGATTGGACGCTTGTTTAGCATATTGACAAAATTCACATGACAAACCGTGATAGATTGCCAACAACTGCAAGCCAGTTCTGCACTAAAATCGTGAAATATCAAGCGTGGTTAGCAAATTGAAATTCAAATAATAGTTGATGGCTTGCAGCGAATGTACGCGTAAACTTTGTATAAACTCGCCTTTAATTAGTTCTGGAATGTAGTTGACTAAGATTTGAAATGTGGAAAGACGAAACATTATTTTTAGAAAATTAGCCTCACAAATTTACCCAGCCGATTTACGATAATTTTGAAAACAACAAAAACAAATATGTTTCGAAAAAATGAATTAATAATCCAATTCCGAATTTTTCAGTCTTTTCTTAATTTATCTTTTTGTTGTTTTTTCAAATATTTATTTATTTTTATTTACGGTAAATATACATGCCACTTGAATCAACTTTGGTATAAACCCGGGAAAACTATTCTCACCTTTAAATCAGCTAAATCAAACATAAAAAGCTAATATCAATGACATTGTAAATATTAATCCAAGATCGAAATGCTGTAGTTATTGATGTACTTATTTTTGATCCAACTATCAAAATGCTTTTCGAATTATTATAACATCTTTAGTAGGGAGAATGATTCCCGGCTTGAAAACAGAGAGTTTAAGCCCTTAAAAAAGTTGGTATTAACTTTAAATGAACGTGCTCATATATGGTCTTCTAACCTAAAATCGTCTACGAAATGCAAACCATTTCAACCATAGCCCCGCCCATTGGTTTCCACGTAATATGCAAATAAGCTGGATAAACCCCGCCCATAACTATTCTAAGTTTCCACAAACAAGAGTATCCCGTACGATAAGAGTTCTCCTGTTCTATAAATAGTCTAATTCAATTAACTCACATACATATTATCTCTGCTCCCGTTTCAAAACACAAATTCTCACTACATTCAAGTCAGGGATACGTGGTTAGGAAAGCAAATTTAGAAATATTGTTCCAGAAAATTATAATCATATTTTTCAATAATTCCACAAGTCTTAATTCCAAAACAAAAAGATGTGCATAGTGCAAGGTCGATTTTTAAAGATGGGTAGTCCTCAATAAGGACTACCAGTCTTTAAAAGACAATGTACTTATATTAGCACAAAATTCTTTTCAAAATTAAGACTTGCGAAATGTTTGAAAAATATGAATATGATTTTCGTGAAAACAATATTTTGAGGACAAAAAGGAATCCTTAAGTTCAGTGAGTTTATGTTGCGTGGCAGATACTTTTAAAGCTAAATAATTCATGTCATATTTCAACACATTTGAATCGAGTTGTATATGATTTGAATTGTTTTATTGTTGAAAAATAAATTCACTGAAGTTGAAATTCAAGTTCCTAATAAACAAATTCCATTTGAAGGAATAAGTGAAATCAATTAAAGTTTATTGCTTAAACAGAAATAATGAATAACCTCAAAAAACCTTTCAAGTTTTATTTATATTTTCATAATAATCGTCTTCAATTTTTTAATTGGCCTGGACGTTTTTCAGTCTTGTTTTTTTTAGAATGAAAATACATGCACACGTGAAGTTTATGATAAACCTGTAGAAAAACTTTGCTAAAACTCTTTTCAATTCTCCAAATTCTATACCAGATCTAATGTTTTTACTGAGTGGCAAACCAAATGTCCTGGGGTTTTCAGTATCAAATGTTTTGCCAGAGTTTCAACCAGTAAGAAGCCAGATATGCTCATTATAAATAGGCTGTCGCCGCCAAATATTTACTTGGAGCGTGTGACTTTGTTTATGGCTGGCTAATATACCAGACCGTTTGATAACAGCAGACACAGCGGGCCTACACTGGCCGCAGCGCATGATCGTGGATTATAAGGCTACTTGTTGAATAGTAGCTAGAATTAATTTAGTTTTTGGCCATAGCATTAAGATGAATTTGAAGAAAAACACAAATATTTTCAGGTCCATGTCGACGTTTCGGTTTATTCGGCAACCATCATCAGGAAAATAGCAGCATTAAAAATGAGTTATATCAAGAACTTATCACATAGGTGATGGGTTCTTGGTTATATGTAAACATCCATTGATCAGGAAACAAATAGAATATTTGTTTCCTGATCAATGGATCTCCCTCAGGCAACATTCATTGAACATACGACGAGTCAAATCAATGGATGTATATATGACTCATTTTTAATGCTGTTATTTTCCTGATGATGGTTGCCGAATAAACCGAAACGTCGACATGGTCCTGAACATATTTGTGTCTTTCTTCAAATTCGTCTTAGTAACTAGAATAGTTTTTTTTTCTGATGCCATTTTAATGCGCCCATTAGTCTTATCATAAAGTTGTGCTGTTCAAAAAGCTATCAATATTTTAGAAAAATTATCATTACACTACGTTTTATTCCCGGTTTTATTCGCAGAATTGTCATTCAAAATGAAATTCTGTATCCAAAAGCTCGCTATAATGATAAAATACATTAAATGTCACTTTGATGCTGACGGTATAAAAGCGATGTTATATCCAGATTCATTATCAATATAATTAAAAAAAAATTCTGTCGATATTGAAGTGTACACAAATATTTCCTTTGATAAATAAGATAAACTAGTAAATTACAAATTATCACAGAAAACTCAATCTAGTTCTTCGTTAAGTTCTTAAATAGGCATCTTTTTGTTGATTATATATCGTCAATTTTTTTTAATTTAAAAATTCTCGTAAAATGAGGATGTAATCTCTTTAATACTTTTGCACTTACATTTAATAATATGGGGTGCAAAACCTCACAAATTTGAAAAGGTAGAAAATCTCGGAACACAACCGGGAGTCGAACTACTTGCTTTCGGGACAGAAAAGGCATATATTAATTAGTCTTCAAATTAATTAATTACGTATTCATTGATGAAAAAAGCGGGTTGTTTTCGACAAACTAACCTTGATTTATTTGAATTCATTTATCCCTAGTGACCAATGACCTGATTGTGTTGTCGTTTTTCCTGAATTTCACTGACAGAGTCGTTTTAGATAATATTTTGTCCCATTTCTGTAACCTGAATCGGCAATTTGGAAGTATAGTTCAAAGGACTGTCTTTTTTCAAATCGTACTGAATTCTATACCAGGCTTAGCTTTTTTCTTTATTTTAGGTTGAATATGTTTGAAATCAGGCGCCAGATTCTTGCGTTGTTAAACAACCGCTTTAAAGTAATAATCTTAGAAATCGCGTTTCAGTTATATCTTCTCTTCCATTTTAATCCAAATTTTGAACCAATTGTTGAAAAAGGGTACAAATTAGTCTAAATGTTTGTGTTACGGCAGAAATTTCATATCATTTCATTCTTTAATGTTTTCAGAGATACGCGCATTCAGTGATAACCCATGACAAGAAATTTCATTTTGTTTTAAATAAAATAAAAACAACGATTGATTTCATATTTTAATATTCTTGCGCCAAATTATCATTGTTGCAGTGACCATGGAACCTGGAAATCCAGAAACATGGAATTACTTTTAATATGAAATCAATCGTTGTTTTTATTTTATTCATTACATCACTGCTCACTGGGAGGACATTTTGTTTTAGGGTTAATGCCCAAAATAAATAAACTTATTATTTGTTTCCTAAACAATGGAAAAGTTGCAGAG
This sequence comes from Phoronis pallida, assembly GCA_028565715.1. Lineage (NCBI taxonomy): Eukaryota > Metazoa > Phoronida > Phoronidae > Phoronis > Phoronis pallida. Next base: position 8,243 of record JAOXYC010201573.1, read on the forward strand.
ATGAAATCGCAGAAAAAATACATCAAATGTAACTCAATAATCAGTTATAAACTCAAAATACCACATAGAAAAAATTGTATGACAAATGACAACCCGTGGTGAATTTATTTTAAAATGCAAAAAATTAGGCTTCACCGTAGTGGTCAAATTGAGGGGACAGAAAATGTTCGATTTCATAGCTAGACATTGAGTCTAATAACTTTCACTGGCTAATAGCGTCAATAAAACTGTCAGTTAAGAAAATACTATACTCGTGTTAAATTATACCACTTTACTAGTGTTTAAGAAAAAATGTCTGTTTATTTACCAACGAACGCTAAGTACCATTAAATATTTAAAGGAGATTTAAAAAAGCGTGCCTGTATTTTAGAAATTTGACACTGTTTAAAGCATAGACATACGTTTATGTTGTTGGGAGTTTCACATTTTTAATCCATAAAATCAAAAAGCTTGCTCTAAGTTTAAAAAAGCGAAATATTGCTTTAATGCAAAAAAGTTTGTATTTTCAGAAGTTAAGTCACAACATAAAAATGTCATGATTAATGACATGTTTTACTATCGTTTTTAAAGCAAAATTGTATCTCTGCGGAGATATTCACTATTTTAATAAAAATTCATGTATCTTTTATGTTTTATAAAACCGCGGACTATGTCGAATATAATAAAGTCGAAAGTTTTGTTAAACATTGTCGCAGATTTGGGCAATCGCAGATTCGCTCGTGAGGCAAGTAATAACTAATTTGTCATATCAAATGTTTTCCTTATGACATAGAAAAGGGCAATAAATATAGCAAAATTATCTAATACTATTGAATTAAAATAGATTTTTTTCTCTAAAATTCTAATTTTTCCAAGGAGATCGGTCTACATCTCTGTCCTCCATTGATTAATGTTCACAACGACTGCGATAATATCTCGGGTCAGAAGTCAAGTGGCGAGTCCTTTGAAATGGCAGACGACATCGCAATTTCATCGAATACACTGCCATTTTCGCAGACGTTAGGTTATAAAACTGTCGAGCAAGAACTTTCAAGAACAACGAAATACGTTGTCAGTATTTAATAACCTTTATATTTTAACAAGTAAACTATTCCTTTTTAATTCCAAGCAGCTCTTCTAGGGACAATATTACTTGAAGATACCAAATAAATTTAAAGTATAACAAAAATTGTCCTGCACTCACCATATTATACTAACGGTCACCTCTCTTGTGAGAAACTCCGAAAAGTGGGATACTTTGATTTTCATGAGATGATGTTTACTTTCTATTTTTGATTATTATAAGAACTCAATTTTTGACACTTTTCTAAAGTACATTCATGTAGAGTGGGTACCCTGTCAGCTTACCATCTTTAGAATATTCGGCTGACTTTGTTGTTCTGCTTTTAAAGACACGTCCTTTATTGTAAGCGTTCCCAATTTAAAAAATTCACCCAATTTAACCAGTAAGCGCGTCATGTCATCTGCAAGTTTGACGGCCTTGTGTTGTTCTTTTCAGTCTATTTCAATAAACCACCATTTTCCAATTTCACAAAACTATTTTGGTTATTAAACAGGTTCAGTTTCATAAAACATAAAACCCAAATAATCTCATAGACGTTTAAACAATGGTCTTTTTCAAACCAATATTCTGTGAACACTCACCGATTCCTGACTCCAGTTCGCCTCAGTCGTCTGCTCTACTCAGCTAGTATCGTCTGCTCTACTCAGCTTCCCGCTGTTGAATGGATGAAATGAACACCACAGTGAGTAGTATACAGACAGCCGACCAGTTGAAGTTCAGGGAAACGAAATTTAAACTTTTTAAATTAGAGGGTTTACTTTGTCTGGCGGGGGAGGTTCGTCGCAGTTATTTTTTAAAAAGTATATCCTCAGACCACAAAAAACCTATGACGGTGACTTCGTGGTGGTGGTTAAAGTCAGGTGTCGTGTGTGATAGGCTTCCAAGGTTCAAGCCTCGATAGCGGCAGTTGAATTATGCCTTTTTGGCAAAACTAACTTAGAAGGAATAGTATTGTTATGATTTTTTATCATGATTATTATGAACACATTGCAATATTGCAAAAGACTGAAATAAGAAGACTGAGACTATGAGTTGAAATTTGTTGAAGATATGTGAAACTAAAACTTGTTTTATGTTGATCAATATTTGGTAACATGTGATTCAATCAATATTTTGCATCATGGAAAATTAAAACCATAATTATATATCTGTAATTAAAACTTGCAGTTCATATTGAAGTAATTATAAACTGCGCATTACAAAATATTGAGAAGTCGTTCACATCTAAATCTAATTCATTAGTTGTTTTAATTTTGAAACAATTCGTCAGAAAACAAAACGAAAGTCGACATTTTCCGTTGTGGAATTTCGAATTTGCATCAAATAATGACGTTAGCTGTAGAAAGTATATCAAATCACAAACGAAATTCCTTTTTTTTGCAAAAGGCCGAAGCAATAAAATTACACTTTTCACTGAGCAGATTAAAGCAAACTGTGTCTGTGCAAAGCTATGGAACAGTCTCGGCATGTTAATTGTAAGTTTGGACAATTGTCAGTATTTTTTAAAACACGGTTAAGGATATATTATATGATGTTAGTGGCCTTGACAGGCATTTAAGAAGAGACTTTATCACCATATATATAAGTGAGATGCATGCAAGCCATTGATTGGACTGTATACTTTTTGATAGTATAGACTATTGCTTGTGTTATGCATACCGGGGATTTCCAAAAGAGCGCCCATGAGCGCTCTTTCTTAGGCCAAATCACACTTTTTAAAATTTGAGATCGTTTCCGAAAGAGCGCCCATGCATCAAAAGTTCAAACGCATAACTACTGGTCAATTTTTGGGAAAATCATATTTTTTTCTATTTAAATGTCATAACAGGACCGTTTATTAACTTTGACTCAAGTTCAGAAGATGTTGAGTCCCTTAAGTCAAGTTAGGTTGCTTACGAGAATAAAGTAGCATAGCCATGCAAGCAGAATTTTTCAAAATCGATTGTGTAATGTCGTAATTTAAGAATCATAAGCGCCCATGAGCGCTCTTTCGGGAATATATTTCAACTCGAAAAGTGCTGTTTTCCGAAAGAGCCCCCTGGGAAATCCCCGGTAGTACCATACTCGTCATCTTCATCATCACCATCATCACAACATTTATCTTTGTCATCATCTTCATCAACCATCATCATCCTCTTCATCATCATCAATATCATCACCACCATCACCAAAATTATCTTCTTAATATCGTCATCACTGTCACTTGATTATCGTCAGTTCATCCTCGTGCCGTCACTAACCTCGTCATCAACAACACGTTTCAATTGCAAGGACATTTTTTAATTTTAAATTGTTCAACAGCCGAACATACACACAAAACGCTCCCCTTCAGTTTAACCCATTAATCTGGTTTTTAAAACTACTTTAATTAGACTCA
>JAOXYC010201684.1:0-11677 GCA_028565715.1 Phoronis pallida
ACCGGTACCGTGAGTGCAACGTGAGTTAATTTCGCCAAAAGATGGCGGCACCAAAAACCCAAACACCAAGAAGGGTAACAAGCGGGGCAAGATGCCAGGGACAAGTCGCACCCGGGGGTGCGTCATGCCCCACGCACAGGGTCATGCCTCGAAAAGGTGCGTCATGCCCCAGGTATGGTACGTTATGCCTCAATACCTACAACAATCCACATAGGCTACAAGGCTTTTATTTTTTATGTGTGCGTTTTGCCTCTTGGTATTGGCCGTCTTGCCCCGACTTGGGGCAAAAAGGCCACATTACAAAAAATATATAAACGTCTTGTACTCTTGAGAGGCACATTTTTAAAGTGTTTTATTGGCGTGAATGTGTAGCCTATGTGATTCTCCTTCGAACGCGCATAATCTCGACATATTGGGTGTTACTAAACGAAAAGTATGGCAGTTCGCGCTTAAGGGGTGCGGGCTGCCCCGTGTTACTCTATAGCTTGGGACAAGAGGTCCCCATGGGGTCTCTTTCGGAAAACATATGGGCGCTCTTTCGGAAACAAAAATACCAAATAATCATTGCCCCTTAGGTAAGAGGTGATGTGCATGCGCGTTTTTTCGTTTAGAAAATGAATACACTTTCATATGTAAAAAAAATATGTGATTCGAAATTAAGGACATAACAATCGGTTTTTGCACAGCTACTATGCCATTGATCTTAGTGACCCCACTTGAAAAAGACGTCAGTGACGTCTTCTGAACTGAAGTAACAGTTTGCAAAGGTCTTATAACATCTCAAATAGCAAATCATAATGATGTTCCAAAAACATGAGCAGTCTTTAAGCGTTTTAGCGTTTTGTGCATTGAGGCCCGTTCGGAAACGATCTGAACTTTTGAAAAGTGCGATTTGTCTCAAGAAGGACTGCCCATGGGCGCTCTTTAGGAAAATTTCCGAAAGACCTATTTCAGGGGGCGCTCTCCCCGGTATAAAATTGTGTGGATATTTTCAGATGGGCCTAAAAAGTTGAGTTTTGAATATGGCGGTATAAATGAATGTTCGGAAGACACATGCGTTGTCCTCGCTGACCGACCATTTACAGTACACTGTATCACGGACGATGTTATGCCTGCGGTGATTATATTATATGGGACAACGATTAACGGAAAGAGCAATACCTTTTATCCAGCCATCACTCCTGGAAAGGGATCCACTCACAAGGCCAGTCACACGTTTGATGTATCCAAGGGTCATGACGGATTGGTAATCTCGTGTATCGCAAACAACACACGGTATCCAAAGAAATGGCGTAACATTTCAATAGGTCTTGACGTTCTAGGTGTGTATGTATCAACTAAATATCAAGCTAGGTAATTTGAACCGCAGTCTATATTGTTGCATGATAAGCTTCTTCGAAGTTCTCCCACCAGAAGGGTAAAATATCATAAATCTCAAACTTGTCCAGTCACCAACACGGAGCTTGTAATTGAGGCATATTTTAATTTTTATTCATTTTGAAAATTATCCCTTGGACATCTTTAATTGGTAAGGGAACATTAGGGTTTTATTTATTTTGCATCTGCAAATTTAAATTAGCATTTTAAACAATGTTTCAGTTGGACCAAACAAAGTGACGCTAGAACAAGAGGGTGGTAACCTGGGACCAGACAAAACCATCATAATCAAAGATGGATCTGAACTGAAGCTAACTTGCAGAACTGACTACGCGAAAAATGGAGTTGATTTGGAGATGTTCATACATAAATTTGGATCCTTGGCGAAAAGCACTTTGCCAATAACAACTATATCGAATACCAGTAACAACTTTAGCTCTAGTGTCACGCTGTTTATTAGAAGAGAGGACGATGATAGCAGAGTCAGTTGTGTTGCATCCAATGTCAGATCAAGTCGTATCAGTGCAAGCGATTTCTTGCTTATTGACGTAACAGGTACTGTTTTTCTGTCTTCATATGGTTCGTCTATCTACTATTCCAATAACGGCACAACCACCATAATTATAAGTGTCTTTCATAACTGTTTTTTGGAGCCACAAATCCCCTTGATTGGTAGTTTTTGCTAAACCTACATGCGGTTGCACTACTACTCATGATCAAACCACGACTAGTGATTTGACCACACAAGGCATGGACTATTTAGATAATACCAATTATATGATACACGAGAACAAATGTTGGCGTTCCACCATCAGGTTCCAATAAAATCTTAATTTCGAAAATATATTCATCAAACATACTACCTTATTACAACTTTAATTCCAGTTGGTCCCCGGGAAATAAACACATTCCAATGTGTAGGAGGTAGAATGGCTCGCGCTGGTGACGAATGCGTGGCATTACTGGGCTCCTTGATAACTCTCAATTGTGTCACTGACATTGCACTACAGAATGTTGACTTTAATTTTACAATGACTGATAAGAATGGCAAGATTACATCCCATATTGGTATTAGCCGTCGAACCGAGAAAAGTAACTACATAGGGAAGATTCAGCTAGAAGTATCACGTGATTACCACGAAGTTACTGTTGTCTGTCTTGCCACAAACAGCCGTGACAGCTCACTGCACGTTTCTAGTCGACTGAGGATTAAAGTGAACCGTATGTCTTATTACTTATGTTCTAGGAATGTTGAATCCATATATTAAACGGCTTTTAAATAGTCCTATCTCCACTCTGGTACACATATGAACTTGTGTGTAAAATGATTAAATAACTCATTGAAACGGTGCATTTTTGAATGAGTATTCCAAAAGTCAAAACGTAAGAGCAGTTTGATATCTAACAATTTGTATTTTTTGCACCAGGGACGATGTTTGACACGTTAAGATCTGGTTAGAGGTTGGTCTAAAATAAACTAACCGGTTATAAAATTCTTGCCCTTGTCGAACCAAGATCGATGATGTGTTTTTCTATTATTTCGTATTTGACCAAAAAATGAATTAGTGTCAAAGTGTAAAAACGATTTCCCTTAGCTGGTCCTCCCCGTGGTCCACATAGCGTAAAAATATCTTTTCCTAAACGTTCCACCACGGCACCGGATATGCAACCCCTTGTTGTCTCCGACGGACAGAGTATTGATATCAAGTGTGTGTCTGGTATCGCCAATACTGCCTCAGATATCTTCATTAATGCTATCACATCTGATGGAACGAACATGAACATTGAAACATGGGGGAAGCAAGCCTTCGACAACAACACCAACGAAGCGTATGCAACATTTGTTGTAACTTATATTTACCACGCGGGTGTTATTGAGTGTGTTGCGAAAAACTCACGAAACTATCAACTGAAAGCGACTGGACGGAAATATCTCGATGTAACAGGTAAAGGAAGGAAGTGCATCTTTATTTAGAAAACAACTTACTGCTCGATTTTTACGCTCGGTGAAAATTAGAATTGAAAAGAAGTTACCTTTAGTTTATCGGAAATCGAAATCATAAAAACTTGATACGCTAAGTCGCATGGTCGTGGTTAAGCCATCGCTAAAAATTATTACTTACTCTAAAGTACCTCTCGATATGTTTGGTTCCAAAATGAGTACTTTAAAATAGCAATTCGACCCAGAGCAGATGATTATGGTAGCGCTACACGTTTGCTTTGCATTTGGACATTTAAAACAATCGCATGGACATATAACTTCTAATAACGTTCCCATTCAGTCTGTGGCGATTAAAGCTCCGACGACCGATGGGCGTCGTAACATGTTAAGAAACTCAGGGATTTAAACTACAATGCAATAATTGCAATCAGCGTCGTCTGTGGTCATAACTAATATAATAGTAAAGATGGTATAAGTCATTGAACAGCGATGAACACTATTGTAAGTCTTTACCGTAACTTGAAAAGATTTAGTTTGTTTTAAAATTCCATGCCCTTGAATGTGTTGTTTTTCTTTGTTATAGCTGGGCCATTTGATGCAACGTTGACAAGTGCAGATTCTGTGACTGAGGTGATCGGTGGCGAAGTGGTGGTCGGTCATGATAGTCCTTCAAAAATAAGATGTACTTCATCTGTTCACCCCGCGGCACGAATTAGTTTCTTTTCAAATTTCACAAATGCCACATTGCCAACTAGACTTTCACAACAAGGACGTCTAAAGGAAGTAAGTAAGGAGTTGGCATTGCTACGCAGAATTGATCACCAGGAGGAACAGTTCACGTGTTTGCTGTGGAATGTGCGCGATCCAACACTTTCTGCGTCGGTAGTTGCCAGACTTAAAGTTGTCGGTAAGATCAACTATTTCAGCAATCAGATATTTTCGGTTGGAACAGAATTTGTAGTTAACCGCTTCAGAATCATTAGGAATTGGGTGTCATATAACTAATGCAATGTTTTTGTGGGAATTTAGACAGTCCGGAATGCCTTTCGAATGTTTTAAATCATTTCTTAGAATTGTGCTTCAGCAAACGAAAAACTCCAGAAAATGCACTAAGAGTTTCAACATTTTAACAACTTGTAAATCTTTGGTCTTGCAGTTCATGGTAAATGGGCGGCGTGGTTAGATTGGCAACCCTGTAGCACCACTTGTTCATATGGTAGCCGAACAAGAGTTCGCAAATGTACGAACCCACCACCTTCAACCAACGGGGGAAAGGACTGTAAAGGACCGCAAAAACATTACCAGTCATGTAATAACAAATATCCTTGTGACTATTTCTACCAAAGTAAGCAAAAACTAATATGATATAATAACTATATTTGATTTCATATTTACCTTAAGCTACGGCCACAATGGAACCCATTTCAAATCGATAAACTCTTTTTCGTCGTGGGACGTACATCGTACGACTAGTTTCGAAGGTTTTAGCCTCAATTTTGAAGTGACCAAAATACCTGTATGTATAAACATGTGGCGTAGAGAGCGATACATGATACAGGCAGTGTTAGTATTACGAGATAACTATATTACTACAACTTGTATAATTTACGTTTTTGCCAAGTATGTTGATCATGTTGGTAAAGTTTTTTTTGTTTGTTTGTTTGTGTTCACGTTTAAGGACGCAATTTACGTTTGATTTACCTGAAACTTTTACAGAACATGCGTATCCCGAAAGTCTGGACCCTATTGTTTTTGTCAAAATCAAATTCAAAATGGCGGCTCTGGCGGCCATTTTATGGTGTTTTTTAACGTTTTTTGACCATATCTCGGTCCCTATTGAACTTGGTGTGCGAGAAGATCTTTGAATGCTCTATCGGAAAAGTCTGATCCACTTTTCGCTACGACTTTTCGTTTTCGACTTATTAACGTTTTTTTCACCAAAATTTGTCTTGTGGGTGTGTATTTTTTGTCATGTTTGCCTAGACGGTCAGTGCCTAGAGTTACACATACGTGAATGTGCGTGTTCTACTCTGCGAATGGCCACTATGAGTATACGCGTGCTAGTAAGGCCGCCATTTTACAAATTGAACGGTACAAGACACGTTTATCATTCGATCCACCATTTACGTAAGGTATGCTCCCTCATTTGCAGACGACTGGCCCGCGCCCGCAAGCTTGGGTGGCTAACTGGTCCCCGGTCGATTTTCCGGCAGGGGACCAGACTTCAAATAGCCGACCGGTATGGCCTGTTTCAATGGCGGCCTTCGACCAATCAGATTGTCCGTTGGCCAGAGTTTGGAAAAATTTAATGGTATTTGTCCAATCAGCGACACGCTATTAGCCGACAAGACTATGAAGCAGAACGAATGGCGATTGTAAACATTGGACTGTTGTCGATTCAACGAGTATATTTTCATAATTATCTCCTGGTAAGCGTTGGTAGTTATGTATAGGAAGATAACAGCCATAATAGTACACGACTGAGGCACGGATTGCAAGTTGTTAGGTGGATTCAGTGCCCGGGATTTAGTAATGACAGTCGACAGAGCGATGCCGCATTTGGAAAACTGAGTACACCCTCAAGCATGCAATCCTTTACAAAGTGCACAGGCCCCGGGGCACAGGTCCGGGTTCACAGGTGCCATGGCTAGTAGAGATAGTGGTGATGTCTTAGACTCTGAGTTGATGTTTTTACTCAACATCCAGTGGTCACGGCAGGTGATGGGACTCAACAGTTCAATGGTGGTATGTCCACTTCTGATTTCAGTATATGACACTATGTCTGGTAAGCAAGGTTTTTGGGAAATCATGATCATAGATCATCTGACCATGTCCTTTGATTTTTCAGTAAGACATTTTTACTAAATGTAGCCGCAATGTCATTTCAAAAGACCATTTCTATCCATGAAAACTGACCTAGCCAGCTTCCACAAAAATTATCAGTACTCTGCCTTCTTAACAACAAACACACAGGCCACAAAACTGGGTACATGGGTCTCAAACCGGGAAAACAGACCTTACAAATTACCGAGATAGACAGACCCAAATACGGCGTGCACACACGTTCAATACCGTACCGGGTACACTGACAAAAAACTGGGCTCATGGACAATCCATTACTCTATGTGACTGGTTTTTAGATTTATGTACCCGGTATTTCGGGTGTGTGTGTACCCGGTATTTCGGGTGTGTGTACCCGGTATTTTTGGTCTGTGTGCCTAGTTTTTAGGTCGATTGTTTGCCCAGTTTGAGCAGTTTGACACCAGTGTCCTGTTTGTAGCATGTGTGCTTGTTGTTGCCAAGGCCTGGTAATGGGAATCATCCAACACCTCTTTCTGTGTCGTTGTAGTCCTATTGAGTCTTCTCACTTGATAAGTTGAGAGTGAATATGTAGTAAACAACTTTTTTTACTTCTGGAAATAATGTTTATTGTTAGCATGTATTTATTAATTCCTATACCTTTTTTCCAGGATATGGTGGCAAATCCCTTCCAATGTAGGATACATTAATCATGCAACGGTGCTGAAATGATCTTAGAGCTAATACCAAATAAAAGCTGATCAAGAGAAAATGGACAGAGTACACCGCCAGGAGGATGAAAGCTATCATTGATTACTCACATGGCTAAGTCGCTTGACATTTGCTCATTTGCACAATATTGGAAGGAGATGTAAATAAGGGACCGGAATAAGTGAAAACATACTGTCAGATGTTTTAATAACAAGAATTAATTACTTTTCCAAGAAAAAAATATTTGATGGATTTTTAGAGTTCCAAAAAATTACACTAAAATAGTTTCCAAGAATTCTTATGAATTTGAAAAGACTGAAAAAGTACAAAATGAACTCTGATTGCCCTTCAGATGAATTTTTTATATATATCATACTGTGTTACGTTTTAACCACTATCATGAACTTGGGACAATTATTACATGGATTTAATGATGGATGATTAATGGAATAAGGTGCACTTTTAGTGATGTACAATGCAAAGGCAGATTTAGTTCTGGATCCAGGTTTATTCATTAGGATTCAACCAAGCACAAACGCATTTTAACAGTCGGGCGTAATTATTATTTGCTTTGAGGGAACTATGCGGCTAACATCATTAGACACTTTCAGCACTCCGTTTTTGCGGGCGAAAAACGTACGTATCGTCTGATGACGTCACTGTCACGTGGTATACTACGTTACGGGTATCATGCTACGGGCAAGAAACACGTAGAAATCGAGCCTCTACGTAAACGCTTTCCGTATCCAATTTTTTCGCATAACTCGAACTAACATTTAGATGATTTTTATGAAAGGAGTGTCTTAGGTGTATCTAGTACTCGAACAAATTCAAAATCAAAAAAATCTTCGGGTTTGGAGACGAAAAATTGTGATTTAATTAGGACGACCGAGTTTCGAAAATTTTCAATATGGCGGCTTTACGTTGCGTTAACAGGTTAAAAACGTAATGCTGAAAGAAACTTGACTGCGGATATGATGTGACGCCATTTTTATACGATACGTTTACGGATACGGATGGCTCGAAAACGTAGTGCTGAAAGTGTCTATTAATGGAATATTGGTGCTGAAAACGAATTAGTTCGTTAATTAACCCTACAATCGCAACTTTTGTTTTGTTTGATTTTTTGCAACTGTCCTAACAGTACAACCATACAAGTAGTTCTGAAATGTTTAGAATGTCTTAGTGATTTATCAAAGCAAATATTATTATAATTCGAAATTACACACTCAAAAAGGATTCAAGTAGTGTTGAAGAAACACACATCTCGGTACTTTTAGGTCATTTCATTTCAAGTCAGTGTTTGAATAATTATTATTTATTTGTAGTTTGTTATTGCCATGACCCTGTTTTTAAATTAAATTTCGGAAAGATGTTTTAAAGAGTTCTTCTGATTGTTATGCCTTCTCATCACAACATTTTTTTTTGGAAATTGCTTTGGTTATTTTAATGGTTTCAAGTTTTTAAACTATTAAAATAGCTGAGAATGAGTCTTAGTCAGTCGAAAATTATAACTTGCGATTTCATAGTTAGCCTTCTCAAAATGACTGCAGACAATCAAGATTATGACTTTTAAACTTTACAATTATTTGGCCATGAAGCAGATTCTACATTGTGCATGCGAACTCAATACAATTTTGCACAAATGTTCTCTGAGTGATAAGCTTTCGAATGAACTGTAACAATTTTTCTGTAAGACTTACCGTTTTCGAGATATACGCGCATGCATTTTCAATGGCGGCTCTGGCGGTCATTTTGATTACAAATTGCACTCTGAAAGCCACATTTTTTGTCGGATTCACTTCAAATTTCCAAAGATATGTGTAATGACAAGACCTATGACTGTCTGGTTTTTGTTGAAATCAAATTCAAAATGGCGGCTTTGGCGGCCATTTTATTTTTCAATTTTGCTCTACAGGCCACTTTTTTCGTTTCATTTACATCATATTGACACGCTCAAGTGCCTTTTTCATGAATAACAGCTCTCAAACTTTTACAAAGGATTGAGCACTCTTGACTTCCGGTTATTTTATATTGCTTTTTGCCAAGTTCCGCTCCCTTAGAGCGCTTTCATTTATTTGTCGCTCTGTTTTACGTCATATGTTTGTACACACGGGTAAAGTCACATGAAATGGAGGACAGAACCTTCGAAACTAATCGTCATGAATTTATGTAATATTGTGCTAATATTGATAAAGTGGTAATTATGAAAAAAACATCATTGTGATGAACACACGAACACAATGTTTTTTTTGTGAAATAGACAAGTCTTCCCTATACTGGTACATGTAAAAACGATGTTTTCAAATTAAAAACAGTGGGTCTATTTGTATCTTCTATAGTGTCCGCCTACCTATGGAGTCATTCCACTGATGTCAATGAGTCAAAGATGTTGATCCTGTTCATCACATCAACAATTATTATAACGTCCATTATCATGTACGTATGGCACATGCGCACATCGTATTCAAAGGAAAAGCAGAAGGACGAAGAAGAAGCTGGACTCGAGTTTCGACAACTTCTAAAAAAACTGGCAAAGCATGTCCGGACAAGCTTCGACACACATCCCCATGACGCAGAGGATCTAAGAATAATTCAAAGAACCCAACAACTTCTTGGCGATATGTATCCTCAGATTAATTTGGAAAATGGTGACAATGGAAGAACTAAACAGATACGGGAAAGATCATTTAATACACTCGAAGCGATGTTACTCGTGAGACATGAGCTGAATAGGGTAGCACTCATCCAAGCCAATAAATCGGAAGATAGAGATGCAATAAATGATGCTTTGAAGGCACTTGGGAGTTCATCAAAACTTGTAGATGATGCAGAGACTTTAGAAGACAAGAAATTAATTTTAAAGTCTAAAAAACTGATACTGGCTCTCTCACTAAAAGTAGCGCTCGAAACAGCTGAACAAGAAGGGAATTTGGACAGGATGGCAGACCTTTTGGAATATGTTGAAGCAAGAGGTCTTTCAACAATCATTGGATATTTTGAGACTGCAAAATTCAATTTGTCCGCACTAAAGGATTTGAAAGTCTTAAGGGAAGCTATTCATAAAATAAATCGAAAGAAAATTGCGGAATTAAAGGCATACAAGTGTCCTCCCAAGGCCGTGCACGATACAATTGTGGCGTTTTTGCTCCTCCTTGGAGAAAGCGAGCGATTTACGCGCGATTGGAAGAGATGTTTACGGGTTTTTGAAGTCGAGAAGGGTATACATTGGAGATTAATTCATTTTAAAGTTGAAACTCTGGACACTGCTATTGCGGCACGGGTTCTGGAATTACTCAAAAAGTATACCAGTGATGACATTCGACATGTGAGTAAGACGGCGACTAAATTCTATAGATGGGCGCTTGCTTCAGCCAATTACAAACTAACCATAGCAAAGGAAAGTTTCGTAAAACCGGCACGCCTGAATGATCAAAGAAAAATGTTAAGGCGTAAAAGTCTCCGTCAAACCCGAATACATGATGATTCTATTGTACAAAGACGCCAAACGTTGCTACAACCAGAGTTAATTACCCTAACGCCAGTAATTGTGAACACCCAAATCAAAATGATTGAACACTCGAGTCTTCCTCAAAGTCAAATTCGCAAAAAATCTATATTTCAAAGACGTAAAACGTTACCACAGTCACTATTGACAATGCCGGCACCATTGAAACAGCAGAAAAAAGAGTCAAAGCCTTCGAATACCCCTCACACCCAAATTAAGAGAATTTCTATTCTTCAAAGACGCCAAACTTTACCACAGCCAGAGACGGTTAAGCCAGCACCTTTGAAGAGTCAGCAGCACATTTTGAATCTTTCGTGTCTACCACAGAGTAAAAGTCATGATATGTCGATATCCCAACGGTGCAAGACGTCAGAGTTTACAAAATCCGGAATCGGTAACGCCGACGAAGGTTCGATTAGTAATACTACAGCTCCAAGTGTCCCCAATGGTCGAAGTCATGATGATTTCATCATTCAAAGACACAAGGCGACATACTCACCGACTATTAGAATTGATAACGACATTTCGAAAGGTTTAACTGAGAATATTGAAGATCTGGGCCTAACTGAAAGTCAAAGTCTTGACGATTCACTTTTTCAAAGATGCAAGACCTCAGACTCTCAGACAGTCACAGTCAAACACCAAGACAATATCGAGGTTCTGAAACTCACTCAAAGTCAAAGTTATGACAAGTCAATTTCCAAAGTCTGAGGTTAGACCTTAAAGCGTAATTACCCAGTTGATGTCCCATGTTCAAGGAACGCTAACACTATGTTTGCCCTTAAAGCATTGCTCCCTAATTTCTGTATCCGAAATTATATAATTTCACAGCTTGGAAATAATTGGTTGCCAGAACATTCTAATCAAGGGACTCTTTAATTAACCTCTCACGCAACCTTGACATGTTGTTCATAAAAGTTAATTTGGGGGAGTTCCTGTAAATCAGAAACATGTTTATATATTACTGTGTCATGATTAACAACACTGACGTAATGGTTACCCTTCGCATGTTTTTGTTAATAAATCCATGTTGAGTATATTGAATTTTTACAAACTATGTACAGTACAAAAGTTTCGAAGGGTGACTTATTCCATCGTCGGTGTGAGAGCGAATGGCAACTAAAGGAACGCAGGTCAAACCAACAGGCAAAATATATAAATAGAATTCCTGGGAAAGTGATGGCAAGATGTAAAGCTGAGTTGACGTCATAGCCCATGACAACATATCTTTTAATTTGCATATTAATGAATCAAAGTCTTTTAATCATTACACAATAGGCTTTTCTTTTGCTCATTCGATCCATGACGTCAACTCAGTTCACATCTGGGCTCAGTTTCAT